>VYZU01035057.1:6660-39561 GCA_013401355.1 Ceyx cyanopectus
AAGTCCTTCTCCGAAGTGCAGCTTTCCAGCCACTTCTCCCCAAGTCTGTAACACTGCACAGGGTTGTTATGACCCAAATGCAGGACCCTGCACTTAGTGTTGTTAAACCTCATGCAGTTAGTTTCAGCCCATTGCTCGAGCCTGGCCAGGTCCCTCTGCAGAGCCTCCCGACCCTCAGGCAGATCGACACACCCACCCAATTTAGTGTAATCTGCAAACTTGTTAAGGATGCTCTCCATCCCCTCATCAAGGTCATTGATAAAGATGTTGAAGAGTACTGGTTCCAACACTGAGCCCTGGGGAACACCACTAGTGACTGGACACCAACTGGAACCAGTAAACACTCAGTATCTTGTACTCTGATCTTCCGTGTGCTTAAACATGTATTTTATAGAAAAATATCTGCAAAATCAATGCTATTTTTTAAAAAAAAGTCAGTGTTAGACACCTGGACAACCTGCTTGTTAGCAAATAATTCCTTTTATTGTTTGCCCTGGTCATGTGCTTAGACAAGGAAGATACTCAAGAGACAGGACACTCCTTGAACATGGAACAGCTCAAACTACTCCAACTCAGGGAAATCAGGTTTAATCACTTCTAACAAAGAACAAGAAAAGCTACAGTTCCACTCCTTGGCTTTTAAATTTTCTCCAACCGACTCCATCTGTCCTCTTCCCAGTGCTGCAGCACGTCCAGTGGTGACTCCTGTAGCTCTCTCCTTAACGCCACGTGAAGCAGGCGCTGCAGTAGCCCGCCCGGCCCCACACTGAAGCATGCAAGGAGGAAATGGCAGGGCAAATCTACTGACAACACAGCAACTGAACAACAGGGTGTCCCAGCAACACTGCTCTTCTAGGGCCTGCGTCACTGGTGGAAGTTTCCCATGGAGGAATTAGAAAACAGCAAACGAATCAGAAACAGAAACAAAGGATTTTGGAAATTGTTTTTCTGACTACTAAAACTTTCGTCTAGCGCCGAAACCAGAGCCAGCTGTTGAGCAGCCAGAAAGCCACGGTTATGGAATACATGATCATCTCCCGCTTTGCACGCTCCTTGTTTTCTTCTTCCAGAAGCTGGAGGCGGTGATTAAGTTTGATTATCTAAAAATAAATAAAGGCATTTAATACTTGACCAAAAGCTGCCACTTTCTAGAAGCTTCTTAGCAGCCATGTAAAAGTAAGGTCTCAGATGGGTGTTACACCCCTGATCAGTAACATTATCTAATAGTGACACTATACATATTTTGACTTTCCATCTTGAACCAGGAGTGACCAGATCTTGTTGCCCCTAAAAAGCAGGATTAGAAATGGAGCCAGATGCTCTGGAGAGTGCAGGACACGCGAGGGCAGCCCGGCCAGGGTGCAGAGGGCATCCCCCAACATCTGCACCACTCCAGTGGTGGAAACCTTTGCAGCCACATGGAAAACCTGTTCCGGTTTCACCCCTTTTTCTGAGCTTTATCAGCTTTATGTACCTGTCGTCGTAGGGAAGCGGCATCTACAACAGTCAGGTCATCTGGTGTTCCCTCCAGCGTCGTGTCCAGGTTGGAAAGACCGTATCTACCAAAGAAGGGAGACAGCTCAGCTGGCTGTCCACACCAAGACCAGCAAACACCATGTTCTGTTAACACTCTGGTTGGTATATTTTTTTGGTGATGAGCAGTAGAAGAATTATAAAACCTTCTCCCAGCTTCTACAGAGTTCTCTCTTCCAACAGGATCCCAGCTGAACAGAGCACAGGCACCTGGGAACTGGGCAAGTGCTGAACTGAATCCACATTTAAATAATTTTTAAGGCTCTCCATGCAGACAGAATTCTTGCTGTTACCTGCTCTCTCAAAAGACTGTTTCCAGGTGTTTAACTGATTCCTGAACCCTGAAATGACAAAGTTGAAGGAGACCTGGCAACAGACTGGGAATAACCAAAGGGACACATGGAAAGGGCTGGGTGGCTCAGGCTCAGGACCTACATCAGTATCCCAAGGGACATCTATTGAGTCTACTAATGATCTTGGTCACATCAATCTCAGTATGTCAAACTGAGAACCTTGCAAATAGACTGTCCAGCACAGAGTCATTGCCTGCTGAACTTTCCATGCATTAGGAAGTTTGTTTCCAGAGTACCTCCCAGTTCTCTGAAGGCAAGGATTCAGAGAAATAACTATTCTAACTCTGGGGCAAGTTAATTAAATATGGCACATTAGCAGTTGGAAAGCAGCAGGAAGTTTACACAAAGTACATATTTTGATCACCCAAACACTACCTCTCACCCAGATACAACTAATGGGTAAAGTAAGCCCTGATGTTGTCTCTTCCACTGAGTTTCTCACTTGCTATCTCAAAAGCTCTGTTTCCACACTTTATGTCCCCTTGCCTTGCTTCCTTATCAGGACAGAGAAACGACTGCTGCAGACAGTTAACAGAACAGAACAGGGCCAGGGCTGCCAGATTCACAACTAAGTACACCTAATGAGAACATTTACATTTAATGATGGTTCAAAGTCAGCTCCAACTAAGGTGAAGGTGAGCAGAGCTCAAGCAACAACACAGCTTCTGTGCTGCCGCCCCTTCGTCTCTTCTATGATACTCTGTAGAAGACAGGCAGTCATCTGCACTTTGATCTGTGGTTTTTTGGGCTGAAAGGTGTGCAGGGAGAAGGAAACTTCCCCAGGTGAGATCAGGATAAAACAGCTTTTAGTAAGGGAACAGTCAAAGCAGCAACTCACTGTCCAATAAAAAGATGAAAGTCACTGAAATAAACAATACTTGAAATCTATTTCTAATGTAACTTAGGAGCTTCCTCTCATACATCACTCTGAGTCAGAATTCTGCAGCACCTTGTGTCCATCAGAAAAGCAAGGTCTTGGTAGGTGATTCAGGAGGGTGAGGTATAAAGGCCTGAAATAGCCCAGGAGTTAAGAGGGAAGACAAAAATAAGTACTGTGCTATAAAAATAAGGACACTAGAAACAGGGAAACAGGAGTCTGAAATTTGGAATCTCAATCAGTGGATCATGATTAATTAAAAAAAACCAAACCACTCTTTACCTGGTGTTGTCATGATGAGGGTTAGAGGAAGTGGTAGCAGCTGACCCACCACGTAACACTGGCCTACAGCAGGGTGTGTAGGTGGAAAGCACAGACAGAAACAGGAAACGACAAACAGAGAGAAGAGGTAAAACACACAAAGGAACATCAAAATACCACCACTTGTATAGCATTTCCATAAAATAGAATATCTGTTTTGTCGTAAAGTGTACTTCCATATTTCGCTTGTTCAAATTTAATGAACACTAAATGTTTATGCAGCTAAGACATGGAGGCAATGTTTTGATTATACAGCTTCATTTACATAAGACAAACTGTTGGAATGGTGGTTTGGGTGGAGGCCATCGGCCTTATAACAAAACTATGGGAAACTTCAGGTTTAAAAAAAAAAATCCCCCTAAAACCCCAAACCCCACCCAACAGCAATGGGGAAAAAAAATTTAAAAGTACCTACACATACTCTATGAAAGTCTTTAACATCATCATCTCCTCCCTCCAGGGCAAAGGGAGATTGGTCTTTTCTTTATGCTAGAGGCAATTCAGAACCCCTGGGCTAGCAGCTAAGGACCACCTCTAGTCTGAAGAGAGGCAGATCTCTCCAGGAAGAAGTGACTAGAAGCTTCAAGCAGATGGGATGAATGTCCTTCTAAGTGCTGCTCTTTGGGTTTCTCTTCCTTTTCTTTCTAGGCAAAGAGGGAAAAAAAAGGAAGAGCCTTCTAAGCTGCCGCACCTCTGTAACATATGCTAATGTGGCTGGAAGGCGTTACTGTGCCCCCGCTCATGTGGCTGCCGGCCTCTTTGCAGCAACCCTGGTCAGAAGGCATTGGTGTTCCACAGCCATGGTGTGGAACAGACCTTTTGGGAGCCTGACATCTTTCTTTAATTTCTTCTGTGTTCCCAGTGCTGACAGGAGGTTCCCAGGCTGTGGATTTAACGCCATGTACGCTACAGGCCACAAAATGCACAAGAATGGTATGAGTTCCACAGCCACTGGTGTCAGTTACAAGGACCAGGGTCTAGGAGCCTTAGGAAATTTTGCTGCCCGACACAAAACTGCTGGACCAGATCCTGCTCTAACCAGCACCATCAGTACAGAGCACAGTGGTTTACATCCAGCACATGAGATGAGCCAGGCCAAAGTGTCTGCCAGAAGAGAACCCTCCATTATTAGTACGTGCTATGGCAAAATGTTCTAACTTACACACATGAGGTCCTTTGGAAACTTCTTGAAAAAAAGTTTTCCTATTTTAATCAGGGAAACAATTCTCCCATGGAGAGCCATGGGCCTGGGGGTAGCGGAGGGCTATACCAAGGGACAAAACTGGAGCACTCTGGGATCTGGGTGAATCAGGAACGTGATCTAAACACAGAACACAGCCAGGCCCTTAGGAAGCTGCATATAATTTCTCATTTTCTTTGCAGGTCACATTTTGTTTCTTTTCAAGTGGACCCAAAAGGATCACCTGAATATTCCCCTGCCTCTGCCACACTCTTTACTTGCTTGGTTTTATATATCAACCAAAAAAATTAATTCTATAGACCACAGGTGCCTCGTAACCGAGATCACCTTAAATCAGCAGTGTTTTGGTAAGTACAGAATGCACAAGTATAATACAGTTAAGCTATGAAATGCATCTATGTCTGTAAAAAAACTGAGAAAGAGTACATTAAAACTTCATGTTTTCTGGCTACTTTTGCTAGTTCCCTCCTGCATACTAACTGGTGGTCAGAGGGAGCATCCTCAAGGCCAGGGATGCCAGATGCTTTGCCATTGCCTGGCCCAAACCACAAAGGGAAGACACAGCAGCGCAGCTCGGTCACAGCGACAGCAGGTGACAGGGGGACAGGGACAGGCCAAAGGCACCTGCTCTGGCTTCCACCACCGAGGACAAAGCAGGGATGGAAGTACCACCACCAGGATGCCCTCGCAAACATGGCCTGGGAGGAAAACCATGAAACATGGGCAGCCAAGGGCACCCAGCTTCTATCCTGCCTGTGCATGCACAGGGTGCCAAGGCTAGAATGTCCTCTCTAGTCAGCAGAGGTAGCAGTTACGTAGTTCTCCTCTGCTGGGCTCTGAAACACCTCTGGACATCTCAGAAAGGGCCCAAGCATGGGTCCTAGGACTTTACAGACATATTCTGGATATGACCTGGGTAAGGAGCTCAGCTTCTGAAGTCCAGACAAGACTGGTGCATGGAGGCACCAGTGGTCTCCTTGCTGCTCTATGCAGTCGCTTCAGCACAGTGACAGCCTCCAGCTCATCTCGGGCTCCTTCACATTTCAGACCCATTTTGTTTTCTTCTGAACTATCCCGCCCCAACCCAAAGGCATGTGCAGCACTCCCTCTTCGATGGTCTCAACTTTCATCCCATTTTATTTCTACCATAAAATATAGCATTTGCTTGTTCAATATAAAAAGCGATCTCACAACACCTCAGTATATGACTACGGGGGTGCAGTTTGGAGAAGGACATTGCCTTTTTAGAAAGCGCTCTCCTGGGCAAATAGGAGTCAATTTCCATTCTTTTTCCTCCTATATAAAGATATAAGAATAGAGCCTAGATAAAGTACAGATCTCAGCCCAAGTTTATTTGGATATAAAACTGCTTTTTCCCTGCACATGACTCATCATTAAAATCTCCTTAAATTGTGGGGTTTTTTTGGGGTGTTTTTTTGTTGTTTTGGTATTTTTAGTTGCTTAGAGCATAGAAGATTGGTCTTTCAAAGGCACTGGATATAGGCCCTGTGGTCATTCAGCAGAAATTGAAACAGAAAAATGATTAGAACTGGAAACCAAAACTGACCTATAGTCCTTGTCCAAGCTGAAGGAAATGCAGGAGTAAACAGACAGTGTCAACAGAGAGCATTAAAGTGTTGCCCATTTAAATAACCTATCATGTGAGCAGTGACAGCCTAGGGAGGCACAGCTCATTATCTGTAGCAGCACAACCAGCACCTACCGTTAGCAGTTTTAGTAGACTGAAAAATGGGTTTTTTTGGGGAAAAAAAAAAGGCAAGCAAGCCATGAAACAAGTAAAAAATATTCCCAGTGAGTAACACATCGTCAGATCTTGTTCATTTAAAAAAATTTTTTCTGGTATTGAGCATAAAATGTTAAAATAGGTAAGGCTTTGAGATAGAAAGCACATTACAAAGCGAAAGAACAGAGTGCAGCTTTGGAGTAATTTAAAATGAACAGTATTTTGCAACCATGCAAGTGGATCATCCAAATTTCACATTCCTACGCCAGCTGTAGAGTAACAGTGGGCATCCAAACATCTAGCTGCCAGGAAAAGTTTTCATCTAATTGAAAACTTCATTATTTTGGCACCTGCTTGTTCAGAGGTGACTAGAAACAGGTTTCCCATTTCTTCTAGGAAGGTTAGTACGAACACCTCAAAAATGAACCCAAAGGAGGAAAGCAGCTTTTTAAGTACTGAGAGCCCTGGAAATATTCTGACAATTGAAGTAAGTTGGCAGTGTGCGCACATGCAGGTCTGTGCTCTCCAGAAGCCAGGAATAAAATGTGGGCAGGAACATGCTTCATGGTGGCCAGGAATAAAACCTGTTGGCTTCACTGTGCACTGGGGACAGAGCTGCAAATTCAGCCTGTGTTTTAACAAGAACTCTTGGCATCCTTCCCATAGGCACTATCATTCACAGTCTGCAGAATTCCTCCTTTTCTGGCAGCTTTAATTTTGTAAAACAAAACAAACTTTTAAGCCCGTCTCATTTTTAGTATTGACAAGGAAAAAAAGAAAGATCTTGCTGTCCAATTGCTGACAGGCATTGAAGTTTTAACAGCTACAGCCTGAAACTTCTTCGATAGGATTAAATCAGGGTTGAGCAGCCAACTCACAGGATTTCAAGGGCAAATTTCTTTTTGTTTTTCTTTGGTTGGTTGGGTTTTCTTTACGTCCCAGTTTAAAAACATAAAGGCCAGCAGGATTGGAGTTCTCTATGCTTCAGGAATGTTGATAAGGGCATTTATATGCTGTCAGTCCAGGAAACACAGTGAGCTATGGGAGGTGCCAGCTTGGGAAGCGATTGCAAATGCACAGACATTCACAATAAGATTGGCTTGATAGTCACGTTTTCTTACCAATGCAACTAAGAAGTGAGTGGTGGAACCACAGCAGGCAATATTAGGAGTGCTGCTGGGGTAGCAGCAGCCAGAGGCAGGGCACAAATTTCAAAGAACTCCCTTGCACAGGCCACACCACAGGGCTGCAGAAGGAATGAGCAGTTCCTCACCATGTTCTTGCAAACATCTCCTCTACCTGGACCTCATAGCAAGGTCTTGGCTATACTGGAGACTATTAACAAACTCTGTGTGGTCTGTAGCTGAACCTCTGGGCCAGCATGCTACTGGAACAGGAACAGCTTTTGGCAAAGGAGCCATTGTTAGTCTTTACTGGTGTTAAACATGCCATTCTTGTACTTGCCAAATCAGACTTGTCCAAGGACACACCAAGTGGGCCAAACTCCACTGAAGAGAATGAGACACTACACGGGGTTGGCCATGAGGTTTGGTTTGCCTTATTACCCTCCAAGTTTCAGTGCACCCATAAAAGCAGAGGAGCAGCCTCTCACTGTCACGTGGCCTTCTCCGTCCCCAGCCTCCAGCAGTGTGGTCACCACCAGTTGTGGGTCAACCTGAGATAACTATTCCCAATCCAGCTGGAAGAGCCTTAAGTCACGAGACATTATCAGAAGCCACGTCAGCAATGCCTTGAGCAATGCTACTGTTTCTGCACAGCAGTTTGAATGCTTTATGGCACCATCAACCCAATCTTATTGCCTCATACCACTTCTCACTGACAGAAAAGCAAAAGACAAGGCTAATAAATCTGCAGGCTCAGAGTTGAGGATTAATTGCAGAAGGTGCTGATGACCTGGGAACAGTGAGATCCCTTTCAGTTACAGACTAACACTTCCTATTTTGATTGTTATTTGGAAGGAAACCAAAACAATGCTGTATTTGACTGAAACAGAAGCATTTGGAAATGTGAATTTTGGACAATTAAATTGCTTACGAATAGTGAAAGCAAAGGAAAGCAAAAGCAAACAATTCGTCTCATTATTTTGTAAACAGAAACCAAACTCCACTAAAAGGGAGAAAAGAAAACGACAAAAAAAAAAAAAAGCAGCAGAAGCTGGCACAGTCAGTGACAACCAATCACCTGCGGTTTTCATCCAGCACATCCAAGACCTGCTGGTAAGCCCTACGAGTGGAAGACTGGATAAACGACAAAATGCCACGGGCAGAGTAAAGATTAGTTCCATCTTCAGGCAACATACTGGGAGGAAAGACACGAGCCTGTTGCAGTGATGGTGTCACACTGTTCATACAAGCAGAGTAAATGGAGAGAGAAACACTACAGTCAGATTTTAAATTTAAAAAGTCGTTTCAGATAGACCCCATTCCAAAAGGCGTATTGCTTGCTTCTGGTTTACCCTTCTCCCACCACTCTAAGACAACACTCCCCAGTTGCAGCACCGCAGGGACCATGAGCTACATTCATGTATATTCTTCAGAAACACGAATATCGCAGCAAGGACACAGCTCTGACTATGGTTATATAGGTTAGTTCTAGAAAGCCCCCGTCCAGCTAAATCTGTACCTGATGAAGTCAGTATTCATGTCCCCACTGACATCAAAGAGGAAAGTGTTTTCACAAGCATTGGCATTTTTTAAAAATCCTGCATGTAATCCCTTTTCAAAACATGAGCTTCTTCCAGTAAGGAGGATCTCACACAGCCTCTTCAACAATAATTTTTCTGCAAGCTGTGATTAAAGATCAAGATACTATCTCCCCTCAACCCTCTCGAAGCAATTGTGATGTGCGCAGGGTTTATTTCCAGTATTTCACTGTCTTACAGTTCTGGAGGTATAGAATGAGAGGTAAACAGATTTAACTAATAAAGGTTACTTCAAATCCAACCACACAGGCAAACCGTGTTCTCGTTAGAGACATGCACACCATCACCGGTGCCCCATGACTTGCATGAAGAATAGAATTTCTCAAACTGTGAGACTGAACTCTCTAGAGAGATCTGTTTCTCTGAGAGAAAGGCTGGAGGCGAAAAATATTTAAATACCATCCCCTTTTCCATGCACTCTTGGTGGTTTGTTGACTTCTGATGCAGAAGTGGAATACTCACAGTCAACACTGACTGGCGGTGGCCAACAAAGAGCTTTGTTTCTCCAGTTATTCAAAACCAGCCAAATAACAAAGAATCAAACCAACTAAAGCTATTTTGAAATTTTATTTTGCTTTACTTAATTGGTTCTTAGTTGACGCTCTTTCCTGTGCTGTCAGGTGTTTTTCCCACTGTTTATTTTAAACAGGGAAACAATTTGTCCAAGTTTGAGAAACCCTGAAGCAAAATTAGAAACCAGAGGTTCAGTCTAACAAAGGCTGTTTCAAATTTTATATTCTAAACTATGGATAATTAGTATTGCAGAGAGCTATGTAATTAAACACACTCTTGATTTCCACAGACCAGGTAAAATTTAGGCTTACGTGCAATCCTTAGTCGAAAGAGGTGACTGGAACCGTGGCATTTTATTTCTTGGGATAGTATCTGATCTGTGCCACCTTAAATAATAACCGTAATCTCTTAAGTAAGCATCCTTGCAAAGAGAGGGGCTGTCATTCCTGCTGCACACACATCCTACTTGTTAGTCTCAGGGTCTTTTAAAGCATCTGAGAATTACCATCTTGGGTGAAACCCAGCTCCCGAAAAATTCACCAAGCTGTCTCTGCATGCAGCTGGGTTACAAGAAAAGACAGCAGAAGGGAGACAGTGATTTTTACTATGTAGAGAAGACTGGAAGAGGGAGCCCAGCCAACTCTTTCTATTGCAGATTGTTTCATTTAATCACCTCAGGCGAAGCAGTGGGATTTTGTGCAGTGTATCTGAACATTCTGTCCAAAGAGGACAGCAGTGCTCTGGACTAAAGCTTGAGTATTATCATCCTGTTTAGAAAACAAAGGTTTGAAAAGGCAGCACTCCATGGGCCTTTTCAATGGAGTCTGAGTAGAATCAGGGAGTTAAATCAAGGAGGTAAGACAAGCAAGCATTAAAAAAAAAATAAATAAAAATTAGAAAATATCTTTGTTTTTATCATATCAAGTTAGGCAGGAAAAGAAGCAATTTATAGGCTTTCTAGTAATCTCAAAGCAGATGATCTGCCATTAGGCACAGCATAACTTTTGCCTAAGAAAATAATCACTTGGGAAGACAAGAGACACACAAAGCTCTACTACAATAGGTTATCTGCAGGTCAGCAAGTGGGGAAGGCTGCAGAGAAGGACAGCCCTCTCCACATGGGCAGCAGTGAGCACAGAGACAGCAGGCTCTGCATTAGCCAGCTGTTTTCATGTTCTTCATATACACCGAAGTGAAGAGATCCTGGATCAATCTAAAGTCTGTATAATTTTTCTAGAAGACACTCATAATGGAAACTGCTTGGCCTGGTAAGTTTGTGTGACAGATATTAGGCAGGCACTGGCATGCGCATTAAGAGAGGAAAACTAATCTCCAGATGTGTCAAAACTTCCTGGCTTTTGCAAATGAAGCAGAGTCACACAAGCGATCAGTTACGCATTCATTGCTCAGATCCTTTCCAACTTCAGAGGATTCCAAGTACCCATTGTATTGCTAGATTAATAAACTGCAACAGCAAGTAACATTCAGACCATTTGAAACCAGTGGTTCTATATAGAGCTACTGAGTGCCAGCAAAGGACACAGGGGAATTTTACAGATTTAGGATTTTCAGATTCAGGAAGTCCAAACATACATGAAACATCTGAGAGCAGCTGGATACATCCAGTCAGGGCTGATGGTGCCAGTTTCTCAGATGGGCAGACGCAGCCAATGGCTTTCAGAAGACTAAACCAGCCTGGAGAGCATGGATAAAGTGATTTCCAGAAATGGCAAGAAATCACTTAAAAAACTGCCTGTTTTTGCTTCAAGTACAATACACCAAAGACTGGCAAATCAGAGCTAGTAACATCAAAGGATGAACTTTTTCACCAGCAGCTTGTCACATGAAGACCATCTTCCTGTACATACCATGTGCAAACTGTCAGACTGGCAAGAGAAAGCTATTCCTACAGTGAGATCTGTGCATGTCCACAACAACAGAACACAACTGTATGACTGACACCACAGCGAACTGGGGCCCTTAGTGGGTTGACAGAACTTTTAGAGACGGAGCTAATCAGGAGCAGCTTAAGAATATGAATGTAGTTTGGCCAGCTCGCTGAATATATTGCTCAGCAGACCCAAGCACCTAGACATGTGCAGTCTAGAAGCTTGTATGAACCAAAAGTCTGATTAAGAAGAGGAAGATAGCAGTATTTCCATGAAGATCTGGAGCAAGAGGAGGAGAACTGGAACATGCCTGGAAAATGCAGAGAGCATTTCACCAGCTTTTGGATAAACTCTCAAAGAGGTAATCAGATCTATAGCAATTGGATCTATAGCACCTATGATAGGTAGCTCCTAGAGATATGCTGTAAATAGAAGGAAAGAGACATTTCTAGGACATCGTTCACTCTATTTTAGAATAAAAACAGGTAGACCCCAAGTAGGTCATGCACTTATTTCCCTCTAGCTACTGCAGAAGAAGCTGAGGGCGATTTAGCTGTAGTGTTGTAATTGGGCTGTGTTGGGACAGATGAACCCCGTCTTTTAGGTCTTTAAGAGACCTTCAACATGGGAAAGGGTTCTTTATGGCAGCTGTAGTAGGAATCTTTTGTATAGGAGCTTTAAGTGATACACTGCAAAAACAGATATTGTCAGGTGGGAAGATGCTGTCACTCAGAATAAACTGCAGTTAATCAAGGGCTGTCACATGTAATACAAATACAAAGACCTCTATGTCTTCAGAAAGCACCATGAGAATTGCTACCTCAGGTGTTAACAATAGATGAAGTTTCCAGTTCTAAATACTACTTGCCCTTTTGGTCTCAAAAGAGTAAGATCTGTGCTCACAGACTGCATACATTAAGTACACTGACACCAAAGAGAACTGACTTATTCTGCTGTTTATGGGGAAACACACATAAGCCTTCTATGAATGAAAACCACCCTAACATCAACAGTGAGAGGAAGGGCAACATTTTGATGCACAAAGAACTCAATTTCCTGAAAATTGGAGTCAGGGAAATACTGTACCAGCTTAGAGACTGCAAAATCTCATGAAGTAACAATTCATGGTAATTGGTGAAACCAACTGGGAGCCCATGAACATTCCAACCTATTCCCTCCAAGAAAATCCTTCACCAATACCTCACTAAGCAAAAAGCAGCAAAATTAAGAAAAATGGTTGCCTTACAATATTATAAAATGATGTACTTGCCAAGGCATACAAAATATTAGTTGGAAAAATCAAATAATGAGGATTTAAGGAAATAAAGGGAAGCTGCAGCCATGTCCCCCCACGCTGCTGCTCTACTCACATGGAGTCATTGCGGGCCAGCTGCCCGTTCTGCCGCGTGGCGTTTTCACTCATGGAACGCTCTCTCTTCAGCCTTCCGACCGAGCGGACCTGTGTGAGAGGGCACAGCAAGGGAGATAAAAGACAGGGAAGTCCAGCAGACACTTCAGAGTTTGCACTGGAGAGCTGTAAATTACATCTGTCCTCACATACATGTTCAAGGGTTTCAAAGGGATTAGGAACTGATGACAGGATCTGATGTTGGTACATCTAAAATCAAGGTCCAATCTCATTGCAATTCTGTTGTTATCTATCCATGTGACCTGATGCCAAAAGTGTGAACAAACAGGACTTATAATGTGTAAGAAATCAGTATCATGTTTCATATCTCACTAATTCTGTGTGGTGTGATATCACCTGGCCAAGGATTCCAGAGGTTCACTACACACATTTAGAGAATCTCAGTTTGTTCTCTGATAACCTGCAAATTAAAAATATCTTGTGACTCCAAAGGATTTTTTTTTTCTCCCTTAAATGCATTTTGAGTAGTTCTAATTATGACTTTATTTTTCTAAGTACTGAGTCAGCTTATTAAGAGAGGCAGCAGCCCAGGCCATCTGCCAGTTCAATACGGAACTTCAAAGCCACAGTTAGAACTACCACAGTGCTGACAGAAATATTCTTATTTTTCCCAGTTTATGTTTGCATCAAGTAAATCTGCAGTACAGCAGAGAAAGCATTGGTAACTTCACTTTCACAGAATGCTTTTCAACTAAGAAAAAAGCAAAAAATGTACTAGCCTCTTCACTTTGAGGGGTCTGCTGTGGAGGTTTTTCTAGGTCCAAAAAATCTAGCGGTCGATCACTAAGAGAAATAACACGGGGAGGAGTTTTCAATGCCAGTGGTTTGAATTGAGTAGACTGAAGAAGGTCAAGGTCTGGCGGTCTGGGTAATGGAATATCTCCACTATTACCTGCAAGAACATCAGTTGTCAATAGAAAACAAGCTCAAAAATATATCACTCAGTTCCTTCCCCTGCTATGCCACATAACCGAGTGCACCTTTCTTTACCAAGGCTTTCATGTTAATAGCTCTGGTTAAAGCTTTACTAAAGACCACATGAACTGCCACTTATTTGAGCAATTTCTCTAAGAACAAAGATCCTGAGTAATCCTGAACAACATCAGCTGCTGTTGCAAGCCAGGGTGCTTCCAACGGCAGGACAGTCATATGAATGGTTTATTTGTTCAGTGCCTGGGCATGGGAAGGTGGGACTCTCTCGAGGGGAAGAACACGTGCATGTCGCACACTTCGTGCATCATGAGGCCTTCAGCAGTTCCAGGCCTGTCATTGAAAAGCCTATGACCATGAATACTGGGGAAGTACTGACAGAGACCACCCACTAACAGACAGATCCTTAACATAATTAGTGTTCTGATTACGATCAAACACATTTTGCACGGCTAACAGATGGTACATCCCCAAAATATGCAGCAGTTACTTTAGCTTATAGTTAATTATAAAAAATCAGATGTAAATCAATTAACATAAATTTCTTTTTTACTCCAGAAATGGTTTAGGAGTATAAAAAGTCAGCCATTAAACTTCCCATTCATAATTCATTTGTTAACTGTCTCCATTACCAAAATTATCTGCGAGACATTTTCAGAGTTTAAGAAACTTCCCGAGTCAAAGGTGATGAGCAATAACTGTTTGCAAACCATAAAGCATTTTACAGCTTTTCTTTTAAAAATACATCAATATCTACTTTTGTCCATTCAGAAATTTAGGGTACTAATTCAAATTTTCACCTGTTTTTTTTTACGGAGACACAGACTTACCTGTCACTACAATCCGCTCTGGAACCTGCATAGTCACACTGGCATTTGGGAACCCTTCCTGAGCAGCCTTCTCAAGGTCAGCATTCTGAGGAGCTACCTTGAGCTTTTCCGGGACCCTCATGCGCTGACTGATTCCCTCTGTGTACTCCATCTCATACTGCAAGCGGTTCATCTCTGCCATCTCAGCCGCTGGAGATGGGAACCCAGCCCCACTCATCCTGGCAAAAGAAAACCAAAAACTGTAACAGTGACATAGGAAACCAGCAGAAAGTGCATCAGGGAAACTCTTTGTTCTGGTTCCTGGATGAGTGATAGCTGATTCCAACTGACCAGACTTATTTAGAGAAGCAAATTATACAGTGAAATTCATAGGAAGTGTAAGTCACAAGGAGCTGAGAGTTGAGGGCAATGATAGCAGAACAAAGTGATGCTGCAGACAGTGCTCAAAGCTGCACTGAGGGTCCTCCTCAAATTGAGTTGTGACAAAAAAAACCAAAATAAACCTACATAGAAATTCTGTATGTCACATACTATTTCTGTGCTAGCTGACAGAAAAAGAAACCCAAACAAACGAATAAAGCAGAAAGAATTTGTAGGAAATCTGAAACATTGACCTCAGCCCACCTGGAGGATGAGCTTCTTACCTGGAGAGCAGCTCGAACCCTGCGGGCTCCCACCCACTCCAATCACGAGCCTTTCTGTAAACTTCCCATTTCTGGATATTTCTGTCAATTAAAATCTTATTGTTGCAGAACAGATACCAGGTGGCCAGGGAGAGAAGCAAACTTTATTTAAATCTTTAGAAGGGTCTGCCAATACATTATATATATGTATATATGTCTTCCTAGAAAAGGCAGGGAAAAACACATGAAGCAGTGGAAGAATTTCCTAGAAACTAGGCCATCAGAAACTCTGTGATACAGTAACTGCTGGGAGCCATGTGGAAGACCAAGAGCAAGTTAACTGGGTTTTGTGATTAGGTTGATGGTTGTGAGGAAAAAATAAAAATCCTAGGGCCGCACGTGGAGGTGGGCTGGAAGGGGACCGCTGGGGTGCACTGTGGGCTGGAAAGGGACCTCAGAGAGTTGGGAGAAGCTGCTCACCTGGGCAGTGGCTGGTGAACCTTGCTGGTGGCTCAGAGCAAGGTTATGGTTGGTCATGGGCTCCACTGAGAGAGACATTCTTGAGCTGCAGCTGGAGAGGGGCTGGACAGGAGCTCCAAGGGGAAACTAAACTGCAAGGGACTGTGGTTGGGGAGCCTTGTCCACAGCTCTGACCGGAAGTACGGCTATTTTGCAGGTTTGGATTGAAGAGAAAGCTGCATTTCTATACACATGTGCACACAGACCATATTCAAGTCCATTTTTTGTGGCAATCCCGCCTGCAGGCAGCAGAGCTTACTCTGGCCAGGAGTCTCCCTGCCTGAAGCAGGTCCCTAAATGAAGTCACGTTACTAGCAAGAGGCATGTTTGGCTGCTGCAGCTGCCTTCCTGGGCTATTTTTGGCAACCAGGCTGCAGCTGAGTGCTCAGAGCCCACCTGCCAGAAAGTCTGGGTGCAGAGCAGCCTGTGGCCGGGCACAGGGTCTCCTTGCTGCACCCCCTACCCAGGAGCAATGATTGGGCAGTGAGACCTCCAAGGAATGGCAGCACCCAGATGAGGGGAAGAAGCGCGCTGCAGGGTCCAGTCTGTGCAGTGCTGTGCTAAACACACACTCTTAGTGTGGCTGAGAGGTGATCCACTTAGCAACCTCACCGGGACCCACGGGGTTTATTTTTGGGACTTCCTGTCACTATAGATCAAGTGGAAGAGTCTCATTCATCTCAAAGTCACCCTGCAGCACAGCAGGAGAACTGCAGGTCAGGGAAAAGGCAAGAAGGTCACTGTACCATGTCAACTTAAGCAAAAGAAATAACTGAAGTGAGGCAGATTTAATCCTTCTGGACTAAATCTTAATCTCCGTGTATATCAAGGGAAAGCAACTACCTGTTTAGTGAGAAATAAATGTTTCACAGGTTCAGAGGTGCTTCAAAATTCCTAAGGTTTGACTTTGAGGTGTTTTTTCAGCCCCTGCTCTTTGGTTTGCAAGCTAGATCTGTCCCTCCCAAGACAATAGCCAGATCAGACAGGGATGGGAACAAGGTCCAGTCTGCTGACATCTTCACATGCCAAAATGTGATTTTCATTTGACATGGTCTGCGGTCAGCAAAGCACTTCCTGATCAATCAATGAGAATAACAATCATGCCAGTTAAGAGATCAAATATTAAAGAGAATATAACATGCCCAGAGTATCTCCCAGCAGTGGCCTGAAGAGCAGTTATTGCTCAGGAGATTGGAGGGAAGGTGCCTCATACCTCGTTCCTGCTCTCACTGCTGGCTATCGAGTACCACGACAACTGCAGCAGTGTGTACACCCTGGTTTACAGCCCAGCTTCCCAAAAGCCTGGTGCTGCTTTGGACCCATGCGGCAGCTGCTTCAGCTGCCAGGCCATACTCATGGGAGGAAGGACATCGCCACAGCTCTCACTTCAGAAACAGTTTATAAACTTGACAGCACCGCATGGAGCGGTTTGGATGTATGCACCCTGGGTCTAGAGACACAACACCACAGTGTCTTCCTACTCTTGCCTGCTTCTCACCACTAAGAACTGCATTCGCTGTCAATGCAGTTTTAGTTTTTACCCCTTTTTACAAGAGAACAGCAAAACGTGCAACAGTGAGATTTCACCGAGAAAAATACTTACATGGGACATGTTAACAAAACTCCCATCTACTGACAGAGAAGTAAAATACAAGTTAGTTTCTGTAATGTTCTGGCTACACAAAAGGTTTTACAGGAAACATCTATAATAAATCAGGGAAAAGGAGGATTTAAAAATTGACAAGTGGCTCTGAAGAGGCACAAGAATAGAAGTCTGGGAATGATAGGACAATATAAACAGAATAGCAAATAAAGGACAGCTGAAGGGCAGAGAGGATGGATCCCTGGGGTGGCTTTTCACCAGTGTCCAGGCAGCACCAGCCTCACTTGTGCTGACCCCTAGGACTGTCGCAGGCAGCCCAGTTAAGTGGAGGTGGTGGCCCAGTTAAGTAGAGCTGGATGCCAACGGGTACCGGTAACAGCACAAACCAGAGCAGATTCTACAGCCCACACTACACAAACCATAGCTTCTCCAGCTGCCTTCCTGCTTGTTCCTGCTGTGGCCGCTTCACAGCTCCTCTGTGCACCACTCCAATCCAACCTGCCCCTTCAGCAGGCGGCTGGAGACCCTCTGACAGGTGAACAAGGAAGAGAAGGACCCAAAGCAACTTGTTTGTTATGGGACCCAAAGAGCCCAGCTACAGGACCCCAAAGCCGTGAGAATATAACCAGCCAAGGCACAAGGGATCAGGGGTAATAAAATAATGAAGCAGGAATGGAAGGCTCCGAGGTGCGCGACAAACGCTGGAAGCTGTTCCACAGGGCGCAGGGACACGCGTGAGACGGCTCAAATACCTTCTCCCCCCTGCTCGCTTCACGGCGACATCAACAAGCAGCACTCATCGCACAGAATCGCGGCCACGGGGCCACGGAACGCGGTACGCTCCGCTTACCCGAGTCCGCCTCTCTCCGGCTGCAGGTTCCACGCAAAACACCCTTTTTTAAAAATAGGATCCAAATTGCCACAGGGGCCACCCAGTCTGAGAGGTGTGTGTGTGTGTGTGTGTGATTAGGCTGCCCATGGGAGGCCTCAAGCTAGGGGTTGTACTCGGGCTGAAGCGAGGGAACGCAGGGTGATGGGCAGGGGAGTCCGGCGGACGGGACGGACGGCTGTGAGGGCGTGCCGCGGACAGGCCGAGTCCCCGCTGGTACGACTGGGAGATGCGGCCACCAGGCCCCGGCGGCCCGTACTCACCCAGTGCGGCGGGAAGGCGGCCGGCGAGCCGAGCTCCGCACCGCTGCTGCCTCCGCGCTCCGGACCGCAGCGCCGCACGCCCTCGGGTGTTACACGGTGCGACGCGCCGCGGCCCCTCTCCGAAGGCGAGAGGCCAGAGCCGGGCGGAACGTCCCCATCGGGCCCCCGTAGACGCTGCCGGGTCGGGGACGGAGCCTCACGTGACCGCGGGAGGGCGGAAGCAGCTGTCGCCGGTGGCCTAGACGCTCCCCAGGCAGCCATGCTTGGTGAGGGCAGGCACGCGCCCGGACCAGTAGCGGAGCCTGAGGGCGGTCCCGGGCGCAGCGCGGGAGGTGGCGCCGCGGCCTGGACCCGCCGGGTCCTGCTGCCCGGGTGCGAGAAACGTGCTCACGCTTAAAATTTACTCTGGAACAAAATCCGTGAAACAAAGAAGCACTGGGTGAACGCCTAAAATGCTCGCCTGAACACCAAACCTTCCGACCCTTAGCTATTTATACATTTCTAGGATAACAACAACCCGCCCCCCGCCCCGGATGCTTCAATCCTCACTCCTCTGTTAGCGCGCTTTTTCGGGACATGAACACAGCCCTACCCCCTCTGGAAGAGTCCCATGCTACGGACTCCGTGCGGGGTCCCGAAACTTACAGACCATCCGTCTGCCTATTGCCACACCCAGCCAGCTGAAGAAAAATCGATCCGGCCTATTTATCACACCAGGAGGGACCCAGGGCGCCGCTGAACCGCGTTCCTCATCGCCGGATCCCCACGGGGGTCTCTGAAACCCCGCAGGATTCCCGGGGACCCCACCCTAGCCTCAGACAGTCTAGGCCATACCTGGGTAGCCCTGCTAGGGAAGAAATTGTTCCTCGGGACCGACCTAAACCTCCCCGGCACAATTTGAGGCCAGTTCCGTCTTGACCCCCTTGGACGCACACCATTTAGCACACAGTTTTATATGCTTTTTTTTCTTTGTTAAATATTATTACACATAGTTAGTGGAAAAGATCATTAGCACTGGAACAAGAAGAAAAAAACAAAACAAAACCAAAAATCAACAACAACTGAAAAAGCCCCACAAGAGAAAAGGATTTTTATTTAGTGAAAATATTTTTATTTGTCTGTATTGAGCAGAAGGTTTCTCTTTCCCATTCCCCCACATTGCTTGCTCATTATTTCCACTTTCCCCACATCCATCCTCTCCGTACAATATGTAAGTTATAATTGATGTCTTGCACCTTGTCAACACATTCTAGCCGTGGCTCCCGCAGCCTGCACACACGAGTTAACTCAGCCTCACAACAAATCATGAGCAGTGGGGAAGTAAAATAGATCTGCACCCCCAGAGCTAAGTGAAGATCAACTTGTTTTACAATTTTTTTTCTCATTTTCAGTGTCCAGCTTGAGTGATGCTGGTCCTGATGGACACATGTCCTTGCAGCTGTCTCATGCTTTTGAAAGACTGAGTTCCAGCACTCAAAATCTAAAGCCATTGATGAAAATCTTTCTTTAGTAACCTGTCTTAAGGCCAGGCAAAAAGCGAGCAGCGGAATCCAGAACTGGCGACGTAGCTTCCAGTTCCGTACTTTGTAACTTACCTTTGGACTTCCAAACCGCTCCCTTCTCCTTACACTGTCCCCCACTGATCACTTAGAGCAGATGTCAGCCTTGGATGCCTACAGTCTGCCTTTCATGAGCACCTTTCATGAGCAAATTTCATGTGAGGGTCCCCATGGTCACCCACCATGCACTGCACACTAAGAACACCTTGGCCTTTGTGTGGCAGTCATAAGCCTTCAGAAAAAAAGAAAGCACCAAAAATGCCTTTGGGAGGTTGTCATGAGCCTTCAAGAAAAATACCAAAAAGCACCCAAAACCCCAACAATTGGAACACTCCACGGGTGTAGATTTCCTCTTTGAGTATTTAAAGCAAACTTCAGGG
The DNA here is from genome assembly GCA_013401355.1 of Ceyx cyanopectus. NCBI lineage: Eukaryota > Metazoa > Chordata > Aves > Coraciiformes > Alcedinidae > Ceyx > Ceyx cyanopectus. Next base: position 26,839 of record VYZU01035057.1, read on the forward strand.
TTTATGGAAAAAAATCTTAACACATGATTGTTTAAAGGAAAACACCCTCAAACTCAAACCCAGTTCCAGTGGAAGACTAAGTTGTTAAGGTGACACCTGCTTCTCAGTAGTGTCATGGTATAGAGACCCGTCACCGAAACCTGCCCAGCCCAGTGGTACCAGAACTCCCACAACTCCTCCAGCAAACAAGAACCTCCCCATGTCCACTCAGTTCATGCCAGTGGCACCTTCACGGCAGCTCCACTGGCATGGACACAGACAAACCTTTCTCTTGGTTAGGTTAACACTGAGAATTCAAACAGTCAGACAAACACCAGGCGAGTAGTTTAACAGAAGCAATATAAAATGTCACTGGCTTAAAAAAAAATGCCTAAATGAGAAATGTCAGTTCTCTGGATGAATTACTAAGCCCTACATTTTGAGTGATGGATGTACAGAACTATTCAGATGAAACAGGCTGCTTCTAGAACACTAAATACTGTAATTCTGATAGACTGTGCAAGTATTTAAAAATATTGACATTTTAAATGTTTTAAAATTACAACTTTAAATAGCCTCGCAAGTGCAATGTTATAAATATTTAAAAAAATCCAAGCAAAACCAAAACAAAACATGTCAGATCTACAATTTTATATGTTATATGAGCAAATGAAAGTGCTTTTCAAGTATTTCTGTTCATTTACAGTTGGATTCTCTCGACTAAGTCAGTGCTTAGATGGTGCAACTCAAATATCCGTCTTCTTTAAAAGTTTTGGATGTGTACATTTAACTGGATGCAAAAAAATGTTTCACTGGCAGAAATGTGTGATCAATATTTAAATACAGGACATAGTTTGTGATAAATACTGAAATATGGAATAGTACAAAATGCAAATGTCATACTTTTTGTCATTTATTAACAGTAGAAGAGCAAGAGATGGCATTCCAGTGGCCACGTGATGACCTGGCAAAGCAGTGGGAGCCCTTGAGCCACACACAGTGACTGGAAATTCCATCAAAACTCCCAATTCCCATCTGGTAACTCAAGGCTGATGCCACCCTTGGAAGCCTGCAAAAGATCTCATGTTGCGTGTGTCACGAGCCATGGGATCTGATGCAGACCGCTCAGCATGTTCCACGAGCCAGCCCTGGCTGGAGAAGCTCATGCGTGGTGCTGGCTGCCCAGGAGTGGGTAGCTCCCGCCTGGCTACTTGGGAGCCATCACTGCTGTGCTGATGCGAAACCCGTCGTGTTGCTGTTTGCCAGCCAGAGGAATGCTGAGGTAAGTGGGGAGATACTTGTTTATTAGACAAGAAAACCAAAACAAACAACCCTCAATGAATCATTAGGTATTTAAAAGTGCACTGAAAATATTGCTTACTGAACCTGCTATCTCTCCTAAGTGCCAGGTTTTCATCTGGAATCCTATCCACTTTGAACACTGAACATAGGTAAGCTGATAGTAGAGCGTTTAGTTTGCCTTGCGGCCTGAAAAGCGAGTGACATGAGGCAGCGCTAATGTCTCTCTTCGTAGAGGTGGCGATGCCGTGGTTTCATTGCGAGGACATGGCTGGGACGCGCTGGGGTCTGGCAGAGGCCCTGCAGCCTTCCCTGCCAGCACTCTCCAGCAAAGTGCTCTGGCATCTGCCCAGGATGAAAGCCAAACCGTTGCCCTACCTCTTCACGGCGCTGCTCTGTGCTCCTTCCAGATTGGTCGGACTTCAATAAATTATAGCTCTTCAGAGTTAGGCAATTCTTTGTTACGAAAGCAGAGTTACTTGTTCCATCCAGAGCAGCTGCTGGTTAGACTGGTCTCTTCATGCAGACCTGACAACGGCTGATGATGTTTTCTAGTTCTCCTGCTTTCAAAGTCTGTGGCAAAGGTCTCCTAAAAGAAAGAAAAGAATAACTGACTTATTTTTTCTTTAAAAAAAGCAGGGAGAGATGGTAGAGCTTTGGAAATTGAATTCCTGATGCCACCACTGTCATCCTTGGACTCCCATAAGGCACCCATGCCTAACAAAGAGGTGTCTAAGATGAGGAGAGTCTCCAGGGGAGCCCTGCTGTTCCCTGAACATCCTCCTTGGATTCAATTTACCTGAACATCCTCCTTGGATTCAGTGATGCCAGCCAGAAGCTGTAGGAATTTGAGTAGTAGTTACATGTCCCCCTGCCATGGCACTCTATGAATGGGATGGCTCGAAATTCTTCCAAACAAGATCCAGGAGATGCCAGTGCTTGACCAGAAGCTTCCGAGCCGGCACTTGTATACTGCAACCAACACATATTTTATGAGAATTTGTCCATCAGCTTTTAGTAAGCTGCAGGCAAAAAAAACCCTTCTTTCTAAAACATGCTATGTGTTCTGTCATGTCTTAGACAAAACAAAAGGAATGCAGATGAGTTTGGTAAAGCATACCAAAGTGAGGTAAACATTACCCTCACTATCAATACAGGTTAGGAGATGAGGTGCTGGAAAGCAGCTCTGCAGAAAAGAACTTGGGCTGTTGGTAGATGAGAAGCTGGACATGATCCAGCAGTGTGCAATTGCAGCCAAGAAGGCCAATTGCATCCTGGGCTGCATCAAGAGAAGTGTGGCCAGCAGATCAAGAGAAGTGATTCTGCCCCTCTACTCTGCTCTGGTGAGACCTCACCTGGAGTATTGCATCCAGTTCTGGAGCCCTCAACATAGGAAAGACATGGACCTGATGGAGCAGGTCCAGAGGAGGGCCACAAAGATGCTCAGAGGGCTGAAACACCTCTCCTGTGAGGACAGGCTGAAGGAGATGGGGTTGTTCAGCCTGGAGAAGAGAAGGCTCCGGGGCGATCTTATAGCCACCTTCCAGTACCTGAAGGGGGCCTTCAGGAAGGCTGGAGAGGGGCTGTTTACAAGAGCCTGTAGTGAAAGGACTAGGGGTAATAGGTTTAAATTAGAGAAGAGTAGATTTAGACTGAATATCAGGAAGAAGTACTTCACCTTGAAGGTGGTAGACCAGTGGAATAGGCTTCCCAGGGAGGTGGTTGAAGCACCATCCCTGGAGATATTCAAGGTGAGGTTGGACAAGTCTCTGAACAGCCTGGTCTAGTTGAGGGTGTCCCTGATCACTGCAGGGGGGCTGGACTAGATGACCTTTGGAGGTCTCTTCCAGCCCTAAATATTCTATGATTCTATGATTCTATATAATGAAGCACAGAAGCCTTAGGACAATTCAAGCAAGTTTATGGCAGCTCTTCAGCCCCCTCAAAGGCCTTTTTTCTGCTCCACAGAAAGGCACAGGACTGTACAGACTAGAAATCAGCTGGGTTCTGTCCAGTTGAGGACTACAGTAACTGAACTACCAACAGGCCAAATCCTCTGTTCTGTGTGTGTTGTTTTGTTGTATTAATGGCTTCTCCATGAAGGAAGAGCAGAGAAGGTGCTTTCCTTCTCTGATGTTGTAAAAACTTCTAGAAACAGCTCTAAACTAATTGATAACAGTAGAAAACTGGCTAGAAAATAACCACTTAAATTTACTGCTGATGGAAACAAGCAAATTATTTTAAACAGATGCTGCAAAAATTCTCATTCTTCTCCAAGATGACAATGATGATGATTATCACCACTTAGGGCCAAATCTCAGGAGAAATAACAAATTTCTCGCTAGAATTTCACTTTATATCAGGCAAAAAAAATAAGATTTTAAATTCTGTCTTCCCCCCTTGTTTGCTGCCATCCCTATGACATCCCACAGGCCAGAATAAAAAATATGAAGTGCTCTGTCTCCCCTATGCCCATCTGTCTAGGTACCCCTTTTGTTTTATTTTTAAAGAAGGAAAGAACCCAAACCTTTTCTTTTTTTATCCTGCCTGCAGGGGGTGGGGCCGGGCCGAGGAGGAATGGTGCGGGGGAAGTGGGGGGGGGGGCGACTGAGACGGGACAAGCCTGGACATGCACACAGACACAGACGGAAAAGGGGTGTGGTTTTGGAGAGGGGAAGGACTGGCTCTCGCTCTCAGCTTGGGCGTGGATGGGTCTCCTCCAGAGTCTTTTGTCCCTGCTTCAGCAGACGGAGCCTTCTCCTGCAAACCATTTTCAGCGCCAGGTTTATTTTTCCTGCGGGAGACTTTTTTTCTGCTTGAGGAAGACAGCCCGGAGTGGGAATTTCTTTTCCTGTTTTGGGCCACCCCCCCACCTCCCCCATGGTATTTTTTCCCCTTTCAACTCCCTCTCTCTGTCTCGGCGGTTCCGGCAGTCTCTTCTGGTTGGGGGGAGGGGATCAGCCGTCGGGGCTGTCCTATATATATATTTCGTTCAAAGTACTGATTATACATTTTGTTGTTGCCTGGTTCTGTTTTTTTGTGCATCCTACTGATTTTGTATTTTTGCTGTTTGGTTTTGCACTCTATGACCAGTTTTTTTTCCTGTTTTTTTCCCTATATATATACTGTTTTAATAAATTCTTGTCTCTTTATAAGCCCTGGGTCTCACATTTCATAAAATTTAAGATAATACCTGTCCAAACTAGGACACCATCATAAGTTCTCACATGGCAGTCGCATGATGAACTTTGTTCGCTCATATCCTATTATGGCATCACCACTGCTGGGGCTGTTTTGCAGGCAGTGTTCTGCACTTGCCTGGATTTTGGTGTTCTCTGGAGTTCAGCTCCAGAATCTGATTGATAACAGAAGTGCCTGGCATGGAAGTGGGTCGGTTATTTACACAGAATTACACAGAATCATAGAATGACTAGGGCTGGAAGGGGTCTCCAAAGGTCCTGCCCCACTGCAGTGAGCAGGGATACCTTCAACTAGACAAGAATTATTGTTGAGACCTTTAAAGTCTCAACTATATATATTATATATAGACCTTTGAGATCATCGAGTCCAGCCTAAGACCTGACACCACGACACCTAGCTAGACCATGTCACTAGGTGCCACATCCAATCTTTCCTTAAACACCACTAGGGATGGTGACTTCCGCCACCTCCCTCGGCAGCCCATTCCAGTGTCTAATGACCCTTTCCATAAGGAAGTGCTTCCTAATATGTAACCTAAACCTCCCCTGGCACAGCTTCAGGCCATGCCCTCTCATTCTGTCACTGGTTGGCTGGAAGAAGAGTCCAGCCCCCACCTGCCTACAACCACCTTTCAGGTAGATGTAGGCAGTGATGAGGTCTCCCCTGAGTCTCCTCTTCTTCAGGCTGAACAGCCCCATCTCCCTCAGCCTCTCCTCATAAGACTTTCCCTCCAGTCCCTTTGCCAGTCTTGTCGCTCTCCTCTGGACCCGCTCCTGCACCTCAATATCCTTCTTGAAGTGTGGGACCCAGAATTGCACACAGTACTCGAGGCCTCACCAGTACCAGATACAAGGGGAGAATCACATCCCTAGCCCTGCTGGCCACATTGTTCCTAATACAAGCCAAGATCCCATTGGCCTTCTGTGCCACCTGAGCACACTGCTGACTCATGTTCAGCTGGTTGTCAACCAGCACTCCCAAGTCCCTCTCAACTGGGCTACTCTCCAGCCAGTTATTTCAGTGAGTTTGTGTTCAGGATGCAAATCTGTTTCTTTGCACTTAGCCTGACACATGAAGATGGGAGCATGCCTCTGTTTTTGTCAGACTAAAATCCTAATTGTTCTTCTTTCACCTTTGCCCTGTTTCCCCTTGCCACCTATTCTTGAGGACTGATCAGAATGGCTGTTCCTATGCTGCTGACATTGAGCAAGAGGTGATGGAACTATTGCCTACTTCTTGGCAAAGGAATAGAAAAATAATTTAACATTTCTTAAGAAACAGATAAGTTGTAAGCGGATGAAAATGCTGATGAAAGTGAGAGGACATAAAATATGTAATTAAAGTCTTTATATCCTTACCATAACAAAAGAAAAACCCTTCCAGAGAGACATCCAGCCATTTGGACATGCTGGGACTACGGCTGTCTGGCTGTGAACCGCTATGACCATTGCAGCTCCCTCGCACACAACACACCTGTGTGAAGAAACACACACATGTTGGGCTCAGACGGGGGCAAAGGGGACAAAAATGGTGTCTCCTGGGGGTAGCAGCTGCCCAGTGGCTAGGCGTACTGTCAGTATTACAATCTACTTGCGTTCTCTCTGTTTAGTGAGAAGTCTATTGAAAGTTAAGTCAGCATCTTGCTGGGTAATTGCTTCGCAGTCTCTACTAGTTACAGCAAGAATGGTGTAAGATAGGAATTAATCCTTGAACACCTAAGCTTCCTAATTTTGCCTTTACTGAAGTAACCAGCCAAATTTTACCTTCTTTGTGTGCTCACTACTTGGTCTTGTTACAATTTAGATCTGAATTCTGTACCTTTATTTGCTAGAACTAGGAAAAAGAATCTTTATTTTCTAGATGAAGAAACTGTAAAGTTGAACTATTAGACAGGAACAACTGGGTAGGGCAATCCAGAAGAGAGTGTGCAAAGCTTGCCTGCCCATCCTATGCCATTTTACTCAGCTCAGACCTGTGGTAAAACCTCAGCTTTCATATAACATTTCTTAGAGCACCACTGAATGTCTGATGTATTCAGAGGAGTAACCAAAAATCAGGTGTTTAAAACCAGTGCTTGTACTGGCTGAGATGGGCATGTCATCACCTAAGATTTACCATTCAAAACGACTTATGGTTTGTTTGTGGTTCTGGCATGAAGAGCTAAAATTCTTATACTCTTACCTGCTTATATGGGGTTCTAGTGCCCTGCCAGAAATGGGCACCATGTCTGCTGGGATAACTGCTGCAGCTGACAGCCAGTATGAATAGTCATTGCGAGAAGCAAAGCTACAAACATCATTGGTGCTACAGAACAGGAATGGCATGGTGGTGAATCTCTGCAAGCAGCTACCAGCTGTTCCTAAAAGACAAAAGAGAAGAGGTTTGTGACAGAGAGGAGATGATATTTAGTGTAGTGAATTGGACAGACACATGGTGCCAACCCAGCTACATGAGAAAATTAAACCAGTTGGTAACTATAAGGAGGGTAACTATAAGGAGGGAAGTGCCTGTACAGTGGAATTATCTGAAAGCAAAATGCTGATGTTATATATAATAATATGTATATAAAACATAAAGGCTAAAATTAAAATCTGTGAAAGTATCATCTTCTTGCTTGAACGGTATCCATCCTTGACAAAGTGGCAGGGATTCAGCTGCTTAAACAAAAGCTTCTGGTGCTATTTTTGACACCCACTTGGTTTCCAAAAAAGCAAGATTCTCTCAGATCCTGTGTTACTACTGTCAGCCCCATGCCGATGTTATGAACATTTATTCCAGACATCTATCCATAAGTAACTGAATTCCTCTGCAAAAAATATCCAGGACAGGACAAGGAATGTGGAGTGCAGGAGAGAAAGATCTCACACCACCACTCCTGACTTCGCTCAGAGCAGCAGAGCACTCCGGAGGCTGATGGTCAAAACCAAAGCTCATCTCAGACATTTAGTGGGTGTTTGGTTTCACCACAACTTGGCATTACTGGACTCTAAAGGAAAACAACATGACAGTTTTTGCCAATACAGTACCGAGATCTTGTCCGTGTGCTCGCTCGTTGCCCTGCACAAAAAGCAGTGAATAGCCGAAGTAGATCTGCAAAGTCCCCCGTGGGCAAGAAGGAACCTTTGTTGACTGACTGTGCCGGGTAAAGATAAAACCTCTTCTCGCTGGACCAGTGGTGGTGGCACCTGGTGATCCAGGTAACCCCTGCTGCCCTGGAAAGCCAATCAGTCCTGGGTGTCCTGCGGAGGGCAGAGCAGTATGGCTGTAATTATATGGTTTGAATTTCTGCTTCATTGATTTAATGGAACTGCTTGAAGGTAACAACAAAACTATCAATAAGAAGACTCAGCCTGATAACTCCCAGTAGCTGCTGGTAGATGCATTAACTCCTTCAGGACTAGCTCAGGTAGCTGTACAGCGCATGCTTTCATAGAATAGTGACATACTGGAAAGAACCATGGCCACTTAAAAAAAAAAAATAATTGTAAAATCAATTTTATGGTGACTAAATAAAAAATATTTAATTCTATTTTGATGTTATAAAAAGGCACACTGATGCCTATGGATCTCAAGTGGGCAAATAAATGTGACTAACAATGGAGGAGCTCAAGGCATATTTTTCTTAATTATTATTTCAGTTGTAAACATGCATCTGCTAAAAGTTAAGAACGTGATTACACGTGCTTGTGGCACCAAAGCTACTTACAGTAGTTGCAGAACTTCAACAGATGCAAGAGTAAGCATTTAGAAAAATCAGGAATACAGTTTATCTGTAAATTCAGTAGGAGCAGCCAAACAGAGATGTCCACTTTCCTATACCTCTTGGTCCTGGAAATCCCCTGTTTCCCTTTGGACCAGGGAGTCCTGGTTGACCTGGATGACCAAAACTTCCTGGTAGACCTTTTACTCCTTTAGGTCCTAAATTGTAATCCAGAAAAAAACCCAGAATCACATAGCAGCAGTTATTCCAGTTTTTAATAACTGTTAATGAATGAAGTTAAAATCCCCATGTGAATGTTGGGAGTGCTACCATAAAAACATCAGTGTGAATTTACCAAGTTGTGCGACTCTCTGTAGTATCACTGTCACACCATGTTTCCTAGCACATCTGAAGTACCTCTAGTATGTGGCAATTTCCTCCTCAAAATGACAAACATCCTGAGTGTGGTCCTGGCTGTATTAAAAGGGTGAATGTTTTGATCCAAGTTTATGATTTATTCAATTATTTTTCTTAGGCTCTGTTGGAGGAGAAACTCACACACTGACTGTGAATGTGGAGGGCAGATGGAATGGGACCAGTTGTCCCATTAATACAAGGGGACATACATTACATAATACAATACATAAATACAAGGTTGTTAATGAGGTACAAAGAGGTATTTCTAAATCTGGAGAGGTAGTTTTAACACCACCTCAATCTTCTATGTAGAAGCATGTTTTCCCAGCCAGCCACAATGTTCCTCTAAGCATCATGCACAAACATGTACAGACATAAAAATACAGGCCACCTTGTAGCCCAGGAATCCCTTGACTTCCTTGATCACCCGGTGTTCCTGGAATTCCTGGCAGTCCAGGAGGGCCCTTGCTTCCTGGGATAGAGAACATTCTCCCAGAGACTCCAGGTGGACCTAGCAGCAAAAACAGAGTGAAGAGCTATGGCTTTATATGAAATGAATGCAAACAAACTACAACCCAAACTAATCAATCTAAATCAACTGGTATTGGAATGAGAAGGGTTGGTACCATGCTGGCCCTTTAGTCCCCTTGGCCCTTCTGCACCTTGTGGTCCAGGGGGTCCTTGATTACCCTTTTCTCCTAAAAAAGAAGATTGAAAGACTTAAGTTCCATCTGTCTGGTTTAAAATGTCAAAACAACTGTCAATGTTTCAGAGGCTTATTTAAGAGTCCTGCACAAACTTCTGAAGAGCACCACAACCTTGTAGACTCATCTGAAATGTAAAAGTGGACTTCCACATCTCTACTGTCTCTCTATAATCTACAGGCCAAGAGCACTCACTTAATAAGAAGGTGTTTCCATGCCTAGCTTCATATAATGGCTGGTCCCATAAATCCAGCTTAAAATCTCAACTTTAGATTATGTTCTTTTTATCTTCCGTGTTTTTGTCACTGAGTTTGCAGGCTGAGTGCTGCCTTCAGTGATGCTGAGCCGTTCAACTCTCTTTAAACCCTACCCAGCACTTACACTCATGGCTGTTGGGAGCCTTGTATAGTTTTTCAAGTGTTTGAAACGTAATAACCAATTCTTTGCACTGTTCAAAATATGAGGTTAAATTCAGCTTAGTCTCCACAACTCTGCTGGAGAAAAAAAAAAAGAATAAAAATGTGTTCTTATGAAGTTTTGAGATTTGACTGACTATGCCATGAAATTAAAGCTTTTTGCTTAAGAAAGCATAATTACTGTATGTACAGTAATTTTCAAATTAGAACAAATGTATACCTTTTACACCTGGGAATCCAGGAAATCCAGGGTCCCCTCTAGCCCCAGGATAACCTGATCGGCCTTCTATTCCCTGCAAGTCAGAGGACACCAGCAATAAACACGTTATTGTTTATAGCAATAAACAATGGAGACTAAATGCTTTGAATATTCTGAACAATTATTCAGAATATCCAAAGCATTGTTCACTACATTACAACTAGAAGTATCTGCTCCATTTGTAAGCACGTTAGAAATAGTCCTATCATTGCTCACATTATTCTGTAACACAGAACAGCCAAGGAAATGATATGCCATAAATTCTCAATAATTTCTTTTTGGTCCATTTAAGTCAATAAAAAATACTTTTCACATCAATTTTAATATCTTTCCTCTATTACAAGATTTTCTGGGGAGGATGTGGGGTTTTTTTTCTGTTTTGGTTCATTGTTTGTTTGTTGTTTTCTTTAAATTTTCCTGGGTGTTACTTTTATGCTAAGAGCAAATAAACAGTGGACTAAGAAACAAGCAATATTACTTTCACTGACTTTTGCACCTGGAGGACCCATGTCGCCAGCTGGCCCCGTTGGCCCTGGTAGGCCATCTGCCCCTCTGTCACCTTTGCTGCCTTTCATGCTGGGAGTGGAAAGGCCAGGGGGCCCTGGAAAGCCTGGAGCACCTGTACAGAAACACCAGTGAGTAAAGGCTACTGCCAACAGCTCTTCACATCTGTCACATACCATTCAGAGCAGCGTGCAAATGCTCTGTAACAGTTCTTCTCACGTTCACCACCTCAGTGATTCCAAAGGAACTACACCTGGCTGTTTTAAAAATTAATGGATTTTCCCTGGCCTGCTGATTTAACCTGAGATCAGAGCTGAGTTCTGACAGGACTCTGTAGCACTACAGCTCTTTGATAGTCTCTAGCTGTAGTTATGACTATAATCACAGAATCATTTAGGTTGGAAAAGAACTTTAAGATCATTGAAACCAACCATGAATGCAGCACTGCCATGTCCACCATTTAACCACATCCCTAAGTGCCACATCTACGCACTCATGCTACTTTACATCTTTAAAGCTGGATCTCAGCTGCCCTACACAACACGTGGGAAGAAAGCAACACAGTTGAGTGGACTTCAAAGCTCAGCATTATTGTAATTTCCATCATGCTGCATAAACTATGGCAGTGTTTGCAGACTGTTCTCACAGCTGTCACAGGGTAACATTGCACTAACTGGCAATAATAACATGTTTAATGAAGCTTGTTTGGGGGAAGGCCCCTTTCCTTTTTTTCCCTTTCAAGTTCTGGACAGGCTGGATTCTGATTGCTGTTATCAGTGTATCATGTTAGAGAAATAAGGAGTTAAAACACACCTGGTCTTCCCTCTGCACCAGCAGCGCCTCTGTTCCCTTTCTGGCCAGTAACTGCCATGCCTGTTGCACCTTGAAATCCAGGTAACCCCACTAGGCCAGGAGGTCCTATGGGTCCTTGATCACCTTGATGACCTTTCATACCTGGTGGCCCAGGAAAACCAGGCAGTCCCATGTCCCCTTTGATTCCTGCAAAGTATTACACTTGGGAGAGCTGGCAGGGAGGAACATGATGTTTACACACAGGGCAGTAGCATTTACTATACCCAAAGGTGGAATTTAGTTTTTGTTTACAGTACGAAGTCCAAAGCCACCTTGCTACTGTGAAGCAAAAAAGTTGTAAGAAGACAGGATTTGCTTCAAGGTAGTGCATGCACCACTCTTTCTTGACTTTATAATTTCTTTATTTTTTCTTTTAAAAAATCAATTTCAGAGATTGATTGTACAAAGGAATACACTTGAGAGAAGAGTAGAATCACAGAATCACAGAATGTTAGGGATTGGAAGGGACCTAGAAGATCATCTAGTCCAACCCCCCTGCTGGAGCAGGATCACCTAGAACAAGTCACGCAGGAACACATCCAGGCGGGTCTTGAGTGTCTCCAGAGAAGGAGACTCCACAACCTCCCTGGGCAGCCTGTTCAGGCTCTGTCACCCTCACTATGAAAAAGTTTTTCCTTGTCTTTACGCTAAACCTCTTGTGCTCCAACTTGCACCCATTGCCTCTCATCCTGTCATTGGATGACACTGAGAAGAGTCTGTCTCCATCCTCCCTACATTCACCTTTAACATATTGATAGACATTGATGAGGTCCCCCCTCAGTCTCCTCCACACTAAAAAGCCCCAGCTCTCTCAGCCTCTCCTCTTCATTCCTTCCAAAACATGGACCACAACCTATTCTGTAATTCTGAATAGAAGTTAGGTTCTTTACTTCTTACAATACTGCAAGGGCAGTAACTGGCAGAACATTGCCTCTGAAGCTGGCAGAGTAGAAGCAGAGCGCATAATGTGAAGATAATGGGATTGTATTACATGGCTCAGGGGGAGAAGGTTTCATGTGAAAAAAAGATAGCAGCTCAGGTCAGTGCAATTTATCTGTGCTCTATCATGTGGTACTGCTACTGCTTTAAAACAGAATCATTTGAAAGAGAGCAAAACCCTCCATTAGTGCACCTGAGCCATTTAGACTAATATCAGTTACCAGAGCAGGGAATATTTCTTGATGCACAAGCGGAAGAAATAACCTTTGAATAGCAGAAGAGATGCTTATTTGAATAGCAGAAGTGGCAATTCCTTTTAAACTAAATTGCAGCTAAAAGCATCAACAAAGTACAAGACTACTCCAGAAGGGTATTGTTCTAAGGTAGATCATTGAGTGCATGATCTATATATGGAGGCTATGAAAAGAGGTTCATCTTTTTTCTTTTTTTTTT
>VYZU01035077.1:0-38007 GCA_013401355.1 Ceyx cyanopectus
GGGGAGCAGGAGACCCTTGAAATACCTTCTCCTGAGACAGTCCATGCCAAGGATGCTGGGGGCCAGTCACAGCGGGGGGCTGTGCCACCCCAAAATATGATCTTTGGAGGACTAAAATAAAGGTGGCAGTTGAGAGCCATGTCACCACTTCACCCCCTCCTCCCCATCATGAGTATTAACACCCCCCCTTGGGGTGAGATAAGGAGTTTTTGATACAATATCACAATAAAATAAGTAACAAAAAAAAGATCACCAGTATTAACAAATAACAATGAACAATATACACAAAGAAACAAGGGCTAATAATGAGCAGACCACAGCCTGCTGACCCCCCAGGGCATGACCATCCCCTTGGGGGTCTCCATGCCCATGATGTCAGTATGGTGCCCATTAACCCCTTGCCTGGTTGCCTTTTCTGTGCTGGTTGAGACACCAGCACCACCCCTCACCCCCTCCCTCCACCCCCCAGGCTGGGCACAGAGCACTGATGGCCACTAGTGAAATATCTGGAGCTGCCACCTTTGCTTTAGGCTGTAAAAAATGGGATTCACGAGGTGAATGTCTTGCTGGCCATCACCTTCCCCTGGCACCCTTTCACAGAGCTAAGGATGCACCAACATGTTGTAGCCACCACTGATTAAAACAGAAGGTGGCAGCAGAGGCCGCCTAATAGAGTCTAACCTGGCAGCCTTGGGCTCAACAGAGCCACAGGAGCAGATTTCGAGCCCTCACTGCAGGTATCTCATTGAACCTCCAGCACTTCACCCCCACAAGACCCCCGGAGCTGCCCCCTTTGCTGCTCACCGTCTTCCAGTCACTCTCACCTGAGCCCAGACCTCAAAAGAAAACCATCCAGACGTTGCATCCCCAGGTAAGAGGCTGGCACTGCTTTCGTTTGCTGGCCCTCTGCTTCTCTTGGCAGCCCTTCCACAGCCCCAGGACATCTGGAGCTTTTCTGCCAGGGAGGGCCAGCAAGAGAAATCAGGACTGGCACCTTTCCTAGGGGAGCAGTCACTAAGTGGTTTCTATTTTTGGCCATTGTCCTGGTTTGAGTGATAACAGAACTAATTCTGTTCAGTGATTTTACTTTCCAGCTCAGCTCTTCTCACTCCCTGCACTGTCTGGTGACAGAATCACCATCAGGGGGGTTGGGTTCCATACTGGTTTTGTTATTTGCATATATTCCATTTTTATTATTATTATTTTCATTAAAGCTGTTCCAGTTCCCTTGTCTAATGGCTGAATCTCTCTCATTCCCTTTCTCTTCCCCTCTGGGAAGGGAGAGGGCTTAGCAGAGAGTGGCTGTCACAGGTCTAGCAGGCTGACCCTAAACTGTGACACTGTTTTTACCCAGAATAGTCCCAGTGATCCCATCAGGAAAGCTGGTGGGGGACCTTTTACAGGCTCTTCCTCCTGGACTATCTGGGAATTGAGGTAACAGATGGTATCTTCTGCAAACAGAAGAGAGTTGGAATGCCTCAGAAGTACAGCTGGAGGGAGAATTAAAAACAAACGTGGAACAACCTTCTCCCTCATTAACTCTGAGCACAATCCCAATATTTTGACAATGTTTGTCATCCCAAATGGGAAAGAAAACACAAAATGGCACCGTTCTGGGGAGAATTACTTTTCGAATCCCATCAAACTCCAGGGAACTGCCATCTTTCAGAGGAGCTTCCCACTGAAGTACATCCCCACCACTGCCAAGGTAGCTATCAAAAACTGGAATTGCAGAGCTTTAATTGCCTTGCATTAGCCCAGCCAGAACTGGGAAATGAAGAGGTCTGGGTGAATGAGCAATGTGGGAGAAAAAGATAATTGGATTTTTTGATCACTGCTGGAGTTGGGTCCATTTCAATCAGCCCAAGCTAGAGCTTTCCCTATACATATACATCTGTGCATATATCCAGCTGCCCAGGAGTGAGGATGCTGCATTTGCCTGTCATTCTTTCCTGGAAATAAAAACACCCTTAAAACAGCCCATTGCATTTAGGAGAGAGCAGAACAGAGAAACAACAGCCACAAAACCTTCATGGGCTCAGCAGGGCCCCCCAGCAGCCCATGCTGGGTGTCTCCAAACAGCCCACAAGGACAATACAAACCCCTGCATCTCTGCTTCTCCCCCTGAGCCTGTCAAATGCACTCCAATCAAAACTCATCCCTGCTCAAAAGCCTTAAACCTTGTTACCAGCAAATACAGAAGCCCTTGGAGTGCCCTTGAAGAGGCAGAGGGCATTCACCAGCAGCACAGTCACCACGTCCTTCAGACTGGTTTCCATCTCCTCATCACCCCTGTGCACATGGCTGCAAGAATCCCTGCTCCAAACAGTTTGGATTTGTACAGGTCACTCTAAACTGTCTCTTCCTTCCAGGGATGTGGGTTTTCTTGCTCTTTGCAATGCTAGCCAAAACCTTCTCATACATATTACTGCACAACCCATTTCTTTTTTTTTATCCCCCAAGCCACAGTTGTATAATAACCCAAATAACACTGAATCATTTCCAATGCAGGAGCTGAAGGGAGGCTTTTGCTGAGGTAATAGCAGCAGATGAACTCAAAGCAATGGATGCACTTATTGCTAATGAATACACATCAATTATTCATTCCCAAGCACGCATTTTTCAAGGGTAGTTTGTTATTTTCAGA
Organism: Ceyx cyanopectus; assembly: GCA_013401355.1. Lineage (NCBI taxonomy): Eukaryota > Metazoa > Chordata > Aves > Coraciiformes > Alcedinidae > Ceyx > Ceyx cyanopectus. The sequence continues at coordinate 2,648 of VYZU01035077.1, forward strand.
TTACAAAGCACACCAGGAATGTTTCCATTCATCATCTCCTTTCCTTGATATTGTCTCTGGGTAGATTATTGAATTTCCACCCGTATTTCTACATTAATATTAATTTTGCAACTGGGTGACTGGTGATTTTCATATATGCAGGAATCTATTCTTAGAGGACAAAAATTGGCTTGGGTACATGTCCTTGAGACTTGGAAGAGTTTGTGGCTTGTGATACATATTTATGTTTTCAACACAAACTTAGTTTCTGCACCGTTAACCCCACAACCTGTGGAAACACCATCTGCAACTGGGCTCCAGCCAGCAGCTGGTAACTGCACCAGTGCTGCTTGGAATGTAAACCAAAATAATCTAAAATAAAACCCATTTTCATGCTGTGCCATGCTAGCCTGATTGCCTATGTGCAGGCAAAACAGTTTGGTCTCTACCAGAAAAAAAACAACACAAAACCAACAAAAAAAAACCAACCCTAAATTACAATTTACACCTCTAAAGCCAGGGGTTAAGCATCTTCTCCCTGAACAGGAGGTACAAACCTGTATTTTCTGATATTTATGAACAGCTCTTCATTTCATTCCAGCAAGCAAAGCTGCTATCCACGGTGCCATTACATAAAGATGATTATTTCATAACAATTTACCTGGAATTGTTTCAAAAGGAAGCTTTGCAGGAGGGTGAGCAGCAGTACTGTGGGGAGATCAACGAGCAGTCAAACATTCAGCCTTCTTTTACCTGCTCTTCAGCATCCTCAGTGACTGCAAAAATAGCTAAATGACTGAAAAATCACTCCTAGTGCTATCATGCAACCTTTTCTTTGTGATAAGGAAAAGCTCTCTGGCTCCCCAGGGCTCTCAGGCACAGAGATGCTCCAGCCCCTCAGCATCTTTGCAGCCTCTACTGGACACCCTCCAGCAGTCCCCTGTCCTTCTTGCCATCCATAGCTGACTTTTGCACAGTGCTGCTTTTTTTTTTTTATCCCTTAAGTTTCCTTGCAGAAGAAGTTTTATCACCTTTTTTGCAGGAGAAGTGGCAGCATGAAATGCTCTTGCTCCATCCACACTGCTTACATGGCATTTTACTTTAAATTACATTTCCAGTTTCATGCACTTTCCTGGCAATGCACAGACCACAGTGAACCTCCTGTTTCTTGGGTAAAGTGGAAGTTGTCTGTTGTGATTTAAACATAAAAGGAGCCTGTTAGCAGCAGCACTGAGCCTGCTGGTGAAATTTGTCACCAAGATGATAGAGCCTGAGAGCTCCTCCAGGTTTATCCACAGGATTTTCCAATTTTAAGTGGAGCAGAGTGTGTCTAGTAGATAGTTTCTGATTACAGTGGTGGGTTTAATCACAGCATCCAACATATGTTCTGTGGCAGGGAGGAAGGCTACTTCCAGCAGGGGAAAAAGGAAAGATGAGGCAGTTTGGGGCCATCAAAGTCCTTCACTTAATGCTCTTTCTGCTTGGAAAAGAAGTGCCATGTTACAGGACACTGGAGCCCTGGACCAGTTCTGAGACACAGGGGAAAATCAGGCTGAGTTATCTAAGAGGTATGGATTTAAAGTGAATTGGTTAATCTGAATTAAACTGCTTTAATTCTGAGCATGTGGTCTTTACTCCACTTCAAGATATAATTAAACTGAAGTAAATTACAGTAAAGCAAGGCTATCTGAAATCCAACTCCACATGAGGGTTTAAAGCAAATGGACAACAATTTGCTTTTACAATCTAATTCAGATCAGCTTTCCTGAACATGCACAAGTAGCCAGAAGTTCTCCAAAGAGCAAGCACTGGATTGTCAACTGAGCCAGTCCCTGCCCTGCTAATTCCTGCATCTGGCCCTGAGCATCCACTCCTGAACCTGTGGAATGCTCCACAGCTCAGGACAAGCCAAGGGCTGCCAAGGGACACGTAGCCATCACTCACCTTTGCTCTTGCCACATCTTTCCCATGCCTTCAGTGAAGTGAACCCCATTGTATTTATTTGCTTTTTTTACCCAACAGAAGCTGCAGGGCAGCTTCAATGAAGCCAAAGATGTTAACGAGCCCAAAGAATGGCTGTTGCTACATCCTAATGGCAGCACATTTGCCATGTCACATTTGACGCTGCTAAAAGAGGAGACCTCATTGCTCTCAGCCCCACAGCAGCCAGCATTACAGATGAGAACCATGTTTTCATCAAATAAATCAAAGCCTGTGGCTCACATCTTAATGAACCCTTGCAAAATACCTCCTGTGTATGAGATTTAAAAGCTTAGAGTGCTTCTGAAAGCAAAAGACATTGAAAAAAAGCTCCATTGACACACTTATGATCTAAATGTAGCACAAAAGCACCCAGTGCCAGCCACAAACAGTTCTAGAGGCACTCAGTGTGATCCAAGAAGAAAACCAGCCTTTCAGAGGGAGCACAGGAGGAAGGAATATTGAACTCACTCTAAATTACCAGCTGACACAGTTACACAGAGTATTGAACTCACTCTGAATTACCAGCTGACACAGTTACACAGCCCAGGTGGGATGAACAGCAGGGAGAGAATTCCTCTATCTATAAAATAAAGTTGTAAAAGAGAAGATAGAAGAGGATTAAAGTCGAAGAGCACCCAATCCTATTGCATCTGAAGAACTGGAAATAGATTTTTACAAGCATTATGTGACCAATTATCTGTCTTTGCTCTGGGGAGCTGCCTGGGTTTGGTAATTCATTCACATCAAACTGGAGGGACTCCTAGAGAGGTAAAAAGATCCCTTCTTCTACATCTAGATAACCAAAATACAGTTGGTAACTTGAAGTATTCCTGCACAAGACCTGATAGAGAGGCCTGCCTGAGTCTCTGTAGACTTGCTGCCCACTGGTGTTTATCCTCACCACAAAGGGGTGATCACTACCACTATGAAGCCACTAAATGTGCACCACCAAGCAGGAGAAGGATTTCACTCTCACCCTTAAGCTCCTAAACCTCAGAGCTGCAAGATTTTCAGCATAATAGAAACCAGGGAGGGAGCAACTGTGTGTGAAACTGTGAAGTCAGGTGTGAAAACTGACTTCAGTCCTACACAGATCTGTAGCTTTCCTTAAAGGGTTTTGAGTAGTTCCCTCAGCATCACTATGGACAGTCCCAATTAAGAAGCTTCATAAAGTCTGTGCAGGTTCCAGCCTGCTTAGGGAGCTGGACATTGAAGCATGAAAATGAAAACTTGGGTTCCTGTCCAGCCTCACGGGTGAAGTTCTCAGGCCTGCTCTACAGAAGACGTCCCTCAGGGTCTCTGCAGAGCCAACCAATCTATAAATAGTCCATGAGAAACATCTTGTAGTTTAAAATTAACATGAAAGACACTAAGATCTCAAATATCTCAGCAGGAAGTTTCACAATCTTTTTTTTTTTTCCTGTGGTAAAATCTATATTAACCTCCCCAAAGCTGCTCCACCCACAGAGCCCTTCCAGCAGCTGAGGGGCCCCCCTCCTGGCAGCCCCCCCTAAAACAAGATGCCCAAGTCAGCTGCAGACAGGACATGTCAAGGTCCAAGTGACCCCTTTGTGCATGGTCCAGGGAATAGTGGGTATTCTCTAGTCACAACAGAGTCTCCCATTGCAAAAACACCCCACACTGATGATGGTTTCGAGCTTGGGGCTATTTTCAACTGAAGTGCTAATGAGGAAAACAGAAAAGAAAGAACCAAGAGAACTCCCTTATAAATTTGGTAAACAACAAAAATGTTCCTTTTAAGGCAAAAGGAGAAAATGTCTTGTAACAAGAAGTGTATTTTTAATATAAATGAAGATGAGAGGTTTTTTGAAGTTGAGGTTTGAGTTATTCCTCCCAATGGGATGATCATGCCCTACAAGATGCTTTTATAACTTACTATACAAGCCCATTTGTTCCTGAGCTGGTAAAATCACCCCCAGCACTATTTAACTCTTTTGGGCTGCTGTTCAAGCTGTGTCTCAACACCCCAGGAGGCAGCTAGGAAGCAGTTTTATTAGACTTTTAAACTGCTGCATCCTATTACAGCAGGATTTCAGACACCCACAAAGCCTATCCCAGGTACAAAAGTAAGGAACAAAATAAAACATCATCTTAAAGCATTTCTCACTGTGTGGTCTTTGAGTACTAAGAGCTTAGCAGTTTCCAACACCTCCAGAGAAGATGCACTTGGGGAAAATGAATGGTGGCAGTAGGTGACTGTTTATGGACTGCCAACAAAAGAAGTGAATAAACAGTGTCAGGCAGGTTCTATTTCATCAGCACTTATTTCAAGCTTCTTGACAATACAGTGATGGCTGCTGAAGGATTCTCTACTCTTCTTAACAATTTCAGGAATGACAAATCTAACTAGCACTCTGCTGCTAGAGAGGCTCCCTGGCTTTTAACAAGCACTTGATTAAGCAATATAACAAAAGCTTGCCTTCGACCCATTAAAAACCACTCTAAAAGTCAGTGGAACTGTAGTGTTAAAGTAATTACAAGCCAAAGCCACCCTACTTGCCAGAGTCAACTGGGGTAAACTAAGATAAAACCTATTTAATGCAAACATGGGAACACAATTGGTTATGAACACCAGAATAAACCCATTTGTTAATCTACTACTTCATATCTTAATGGCAAATAAAGCCTCATCTGATTAAATATTGGAATATTCAAGTCTTAAGATATTTTTGTTATCCACATAATTTTCCACCCCTTCTTCCAGTGCAGCTCATTATTCTCAGATACAGCTCAGAAGAGCATCACAAGACATAGAGAAAATCTAAGAATGTTTGAGAGCCTGCAGTTAGGAGGACAAACAGTCCAAGATGTCTTTGTTATCAGAATTATCTCACATAGCACATAGTAATTTAGAAATAATTTCGCTTTGGAAAAAAAAAAGAAAAAAGCACAGAAGATGCTAGGATTAAAATATGTTTATGGAACAAAGGAAGTATGTTTATGGAACAAAGGAAGTTTGATTAAATAAAGCCACAGTAAAAGCTCCAGTCAATCTTATTTCTACATACTGATTTTTTAATATCATTTGCCTAAATGGATGAGTCAATAAAAAAAAAAACCCAAAACAAACAAACAGAACATGACACAGTAATAAATCAATGAGAATAAGATTTATAGGATGCTTTTGACTGCCAAAAGATCTGTAGCTGAGTCTGTAGCTGCTAATGAGCCCAGGATCCTCACTTGGTGTAATGAACCAGCTCAGCAGCAGCAAGAAGAGGGGCACTGCCCCTCACCCCATCACTGACCAGGAGCCCCCAGAGCTGCCCAGTGCAGGCATCTGTAGTTTCTGTCCATCACTGCAGGGATTTCCAAGCCTCTCTCAATGGGAACTGCTTCCAGCTACTGAACTTTCCATCTGATAGGAAGCTAGGGGACAGCTTTACCCCCATGCTGCATCAGAAAGTTGCTCATTAACCTGGAGGGTCAGTGAGACATCTAAAAAACAGGAATCTGTGTTTCCAAGAAAAGAGAGGGGATGTTTATTTTAGTTGTGCTTCTCTGAATTGGCTTCCAGATAAGAATGGAGTAATTAAGACATGAGGGAGAGAGGAAATCCATATAGACCTGCTGGAACAGCTCAGAAAAGTGAAGAGGTCACAGCAACCAACAGGCTCTGCAAGGCTGTGGCTCCTCTGAACGGGTGCCACCCAGTGAAAGGCTCCAAAACCCCCAGTCAGGACTTCAAGGTCTGACCCTTCTGTCAAGGCAGAGATTTATTCACAGAGTAATCATGAGATCCAGAAAAGGAACACTTCCCAAGCCATCAGCTTTTCATGAGCAGCTTCTCAGCTCAAACATCAGCTCTGCCTTTGGTGTAGATGTTCAACCAGGCTGCAGTTCAGGTGACCCAAAGGGGTTCTGGCTTTTGGCTTTGCCCTGATAACCCTGACTGCACAGCAGCTTCACTTGCCATGCCCTTCACATATGGAGTGAGTGGCTCCTCAGATTTCCCTGCCTTGGCAGAGGATCCCAAAGCACAACCTGTTTCCCCAAGTTTCACACGTGTGATTACCCCACAGGCTTCTTCAGGACATGAGGTTCTTCTCCCCCTGGTTGCCTTCCCAAATGTTTCAGTGCACCTCACACCAAGCTGTACCCCACAGACACACCACAGACACCTTGCTTCTTCCCTTCAGGAATTTTTGGGCTGAGACTGGTGCCTTTCTTGTTCCTGCTCAGAGCAGCAAAGAGTAACAGTGGATAAATTCATTTGTAATTGGAAGAGTGACACACTGATGACCAGAGGAACTCAGCCCTGTGAGGATAAACGTTAATAACTTTGCATTCCAGGAAGAAAGTATGTCAGAAAATTATAATTAGAAAAAAAAAAAAAGATGAATGACAGGAGAGAGCACATCTTTAAATGGCCAAGATGATACTAAAAGGATGTAAATGTTCTCTCCAATTATTATAAATAGATAGTATTTTTAAATACTTTTTCCCTCTGTGGGAAGTATCTACTTGTGGTTGGGTGGGAGGGCTCTGGTTTTATCTCACTTGACATATTTAGGCATTTTTTGTCAAGTTCTTTTCTTCCAGCCAGATAGAGAAAAGCATCAAATTGCCAGTCCTATGAGAGAAACTGAAGAATAGCTGTGGTAAGAGACTTTAGAAAGCTAGTGAGAGACTACTGGCATAAAAATACAGAGAATTTCAGCCCATGACATCTCTCCAGCTTGTGGGTCCAAATGTAGCACAATTTTTTTTAATACATGTAAAATTCCCTGGAACTTACTGCACAGCTCTGCCCATTCTCTACACAACATGCCACATCCTGGTTACTTTCCCAAGTGATCATTGTGTTTTTTATTACTGTTTGACAAATGAACAAGTGCCAAGTGCTGCCCTCAGTGGAGTAAACACCTTCTGACTTCAAAAGAAAATCTGTTTTTAAGGGCTGTCTTCTTGGAACCTGCTGCAGTCAGTCCTGCCAGATCACTATCTTCCTGCATCAGGGCAAAAGGTGCATCAGCAGACAAATACAGAGAGAATTTTTAACTTGAAGGAAGGAGGTAAACAAGCAGTGGGGGGGGACACAGACTCCCCAGAGCTCACTGTGAGCATGCAAACTCTGAACCACTCCTGCAGAGTCTCAGACACAGGGTCAGACCCATTTCACCCACCTTCTGTTCACACAAGCACTGCAATTCCAGACCTTGTGTTGAGAAATCCCTGCAGCCTCAGCAAACCTTGGAAGGAAAACATCAAGTGGTTTTTTAAAGTGAGATTTTCTGGTCCACAGAAGAGCTTGAAAAGCAACAATGGAAAAACTCAAGTGAGATTATTCATGTTCCCATGAATTCCATGAATTCCCATGTTGCCAAGAGTTTGGGGGAGTTTGGAGCTACTCAGCTCACAATGGTTGTACAGGATGGGGCACAGTCATGGTCACCTCCACATGGTTTGTGCCACTGATGAAAACAACCTGTCCTTGCAGTGCCCTCATGCTGTGTGCTCCCACTTCTATTAGTTGGGCTGTACTGGTACCTCTTAATACTCCAAAATCCACTTACAGTCAGATCCCTTTCCCTACCCTGTAATAATTTCCTTGCTGCATTACAAGCTCAGCTTCATCTGTTTCATCAAACCACGAGGCTGATCTTCCCTGGACCCACTTTTAGAACTTTCCTGTCTTTTTCAGTTTGTTCTCTGAGCAGCTCCCTTGTGACCAGCCACTCACATGGTGGGGGATGAAAGACCACAACTACCAGGGAGGGTTGCTGGAAAATTAAGACTTTGTGAAAGCAAAAGAGTGACTTCAGGTGATGGTATCAGCTCAGCTGCTAGTAATTCATGTATCAGCTTTTCCAAAGATGCTTTATTGCTTATGCTGGCAGATTACTCAATAAAGCAGCCCCATAATGCTGAGACTGTGGAAATATCCATCCCAGATCTACAGAAAGCATCTGCTCACAAGACAGGATGGAGAGGGACTGCTGATGGGATTAGACCTGTGCACACACACAGCTTTCATCAAGGAGAAACAGTCCCAACCTTCAGCATCCCTCTCCAAATCCCCAGAGAGCTCCCAGGGCAGGGAAAGGGGACAGCCAGGTGAGCCATGGGCCCTCCCTGCTGCAGGAATTGTGGACACACACCTGGCCATGCACAGGCTTTGGTTGACCCAGGGCAGTCAGCGAGGAGGGAGGCAGAGGGTGAGGGAATCTTTAATATTCATAGCTATAGGAGAGAACTGAAAATGAAATATTCTTAAAGCTGTTTCCTGTATTGTCCACTTTATGGCCAAGAGCAATGAAAATAGCACATTTCTTGACACACCACTTCCTTCTTCACATATACCACCAAGTTTTTTTTTTTCCATTCTCTGCCATATATGACAAATCTGGATTACCATGATATTTCATTACTAAATAAATGTGCAAATTTAAAACAAAATACATGAGAATTCCTTCACCAGCTCTAGTTCTCAGAATTCTTTTAAGCAGTGCTGCAGCTATTCAGCATTTCTGAATTGGTGGGGAACACTCAGCTGAGCAGGAGAAAGCTAAGAGAACAAAGATTAGTGTTTAAGTAATGTTTCAGTCAGCATAAATAATGCTTATTTTGGAAGATATAAACCACACGTTGAGCATGTAGTTCAGCCTTCCTATTTTTAGGCTGCTGGATGTACCTGAAACTGTCCTTTAAGGCAATACTTTCATGACTATTAGTGATTTTCTTTTCAGAAGGGAAATCAGCAGAGCCAACCTGCTGTCCTTCAACACGCCTGCTCACACCACTGAGAAGAGGCATCTTCTCTTTCACATGCCCCTACGTCACTGCCCCCTGGATGCTCCCAAATCCACCTTCTCAGAGAGGACACAGAGATAATCCTGCTATGTTTGCAGTGGCAGAGGTTTTGATAGAATCATTAAGGCTGGAAACAAGCTTAAAGACCATCAAATCATTCAACTATCTACTCAACATTACCATGGCCACGAAACCCTGTCCTGAAGTGACAGTGATAGCTCCCCTTGGTCTGTTACAGCAAACTGCTTTCCATCCAAGTGGCATCACAAACCCACAGGGAGGTTTTAGAATTCCTTGAATCTCTCAACCACACATTTCCATGCTGAACATGCAACTCTGACAAGCAGAAGAGACACCAGCAAAGGGGGCTGGCTCAGGTGGCTGGCTCGTGTAGGTGCCTCACTGCTGTGTTTGTACAGGACACCAGGGCCAGGCAGGAAAAGCACTGCTAAATATTTGCATGAATGGAAATAAAAGATGGAATTCCAAGTTGGTTTTGTTCCCAGCAGCACAGCTTTCCATGCACACTGACCTTCGAGACCAGCAGCACGCTCAGAACGGGCAGGGAGAGAGAAGCCAAGTTCAGTGTGTTTTAGGAAGTATCTGTGTCTGTTGAAAAGAGATCTAGTTTCTGCCAGAAGTTACTCAGACCAAACCACTTTCAGTTGACTCTCTCTGCTCCTCCCCTTCTCTGGCTCTCAGAGTTCTTTGGAACCAGCCACACTAGACACACACTTTTCCAAACCATTTTTGAGGTCCTTTTTTCCCCTGTTCACCTTCCATTCTGCCTCTGCAAACATCTATCTTCCCAAAACACACCTTCAACAGAGGATTTATTTTTTTTTTTTTTAAATACTCATGGCTTAAATTTTCTCCCCAGATCACTCTTCTTCACTGTACACTGAACACAAGTTAATGGTGAAGTGACAAATGTTGGGTCTAATTCTCCCTTGATCCCACCTGCAAGGTGAATTCAGGCAAGTGAACAAACAGATACAAACACCCAAGGTGGGGATACAAAGATCCTATGGTGTCACCTCTTCCCCAGAGGTGGGTAGGACTGTTTGCTCTCCCACTGGGCACAGCTGAGGGTGTGCCAGCACAGACACTCACAAAAGCAAAGAGGGAACAATGAATTGTGCAAGTCTCAGAGCTTTTCCCATACCAGCAGCTGGACCATGGCCCAAAGTTCCACCTGAAGGTGGGGTTGATATCCTGGAGGGTCAGTTAGAGCAGCAGACACTTACCTACAGAGGGAAGGTGGGTGAGGTCCTGGATGACAGATGGGGTTTGGGAACAGGCTCTTGCCAGGGGTCCTCCTTTTTTCTTGCTCCCAGCCTTTGCCAGTGAGTTCATTAGCTCCAGGGGATGCCATGCTCAATAGGGTGACTGCAGCCCACCTTTTCAGCACACCACACCTCCCCACACTTTTATACCCCCTGTACACCCACCAGTGCATTCCCATCCCTCTGGTGTGTTGTTTCTGAAGGATTTGCTGGGATCTATGGTATCTATGGCCATGCAGCCAAATAATCTGCTCCAAAATGAAGTCTGATGCTCCTGCACTGTGTCTTCACCTGAAGCAAGTGAATGTGTTTCTCTATTAGGCTGGTACAATTCACCAGTGGAAAAAAAACCCAGCCACAGTGCTGGGCAAGAACATCTAACTTCATGGAACCATCTTTTTTGTACCCACACCTTTAGCTGGCTGCCCAGAAAACAGAAGGACTCTATGGCTTGTGTTTCTTTCCAGGGAGTGCCAGCATGTATTCTTTTAACCATCACTGTTGATATACTAGTGTCTTGTCAGATCTAGTTCCCACTCAACCACTCTATTCTTCTCAAGGAGGTGAGGAAGGTGTGTTGACTCAGGTGCAAGCTCAATTTCTGGGAATTTTCCCCCTTGTTTTTTCTTTAGGAAAAAAACAAACAAACACAAAACAAACACAGGCAATTCTGTCAGCCCAGACAATAAAACCTCTCCTTCAAAAACAATGGAGTCCAATGTTCCTCTGCCAGTAACACACTGTCAGTGCTTTTACATGAAGTATTTCCTCATCCAACTAGGAGCTCCTGATAGCTGCACTTACCTCCTCTGGCCTCCATCCTTACCAGATAACCTCTCTCTGCACAGCCATGGCTCTGACTCTCTAGTTCACCTAAAGGCAAAGAGGAGGAAACATTTTCCAGCTGGAGTGGCAGATCAAGAACAATCCTGGCTCCATATTGCCCGTTGTTACATTCAGGATTAGGCTCTTCTGCAAACTGGGGATGTTTATAATGTGGAGAAAATCATCTTTCACATCCAGTACCTTAATATCTACTGTCTAGTCCAAACAAATTACAGCATTTGCTTATCACAAGTCTTACCAAAGGTGGAGATTTCCTCCAGAAACTGCCTCTTGTTTTGGAATTCTAGGTCTGTAAAGCTATTGGTTACATCTGGAGCAGCCAGGTTTCTGTAACCACAAGCAAGGACCAATATGTGCTCCCAAGAGCCCACATCTAGAAATAAATCATCTTGAAAGTGCTTATTGATAAAACCACTGCCATCCTATATACCACCTTTGCCAATTAATCACCACAGCTGCTGAAATAGGTGGAATACTGAATAATGCAAATTTTAAACTTGAAGTTAAGACAGTTGAGGGGTGATGTTTCTCAAATTAAGCTATTGCCTTCCCTCCCAGTACTTCCAAGACTGCAGCTTCTGTGGGTGCTGTAGACCAGTTTATACTGCAGAGATGAGTTATGAAGACACAGCAAAGGAAGAATATTTAAGCTACCTTCAGAAACAGAAATAGCACCACAATCAAGAGGAGAGATCTTTCCTGCATCAAAACCTTAAATAATCCCTTCACTCTCCTCCTCAGACTTGCTGACCTTCCCCCACCCTCATCCCATCTCACTATGAGGCATCTTTCCAGCACTTGCAGTGTTGGCCCCTTCCCACTTTCCACACGGATAGAAAGCTGTCCACACTCTGCAAATGGTTAGAGACTGCAGGAGGGATGAGCCTTTTGTTTCAGTCTAGCTATTCCTGCCCACTAACTTAAATTTGGCTCTTCTAAATACCAGACTTGTCATCGCTTGCCATTTGTATTAGATTAGGATCTATGCAGCCAAAAAGAGAAGGGGAAAAAAAAAATAGGAGGGTTAACACTGGCCTATTTTAAGCTCTGTTATAATTCCTGTAAAGCTCTGTTTAGATTGTAAATGAATCAGATGCTAGATCTAGCTAAAACTGTTAGTTAGCATCTTGTCTGACATTTCATGCCCAGTGCAACACTATTTCCCATATGTAACTGAGGGCTCTGAAAGACCCTGGGGGGCCTGGTTGACATTTAGTCTTCTTACAGGAGCCCTGCAGAGGAGAAGGTGGTTTGGGGACACTCCAGGTGAACAGCACAGACTGTGCTTTCTTCCCAGGGCTGTGCTGGCTCCTCTGCAGCTGAGTTCTGGTCACCCCAACAAGGAAGGAGGGAAAAAATAACAGCAGCCCTCTCACCCAAGACAGGGCAAGAGCCATGGGCTTCCTGAAAGGAGCAGTTCCCTTGAGCTCAGCCTGCAATGGTGCAAAGCTGGGATGAGTGCCCAGGGCTACAGAGCAACATTGACACTGGTTTCACCAAAGCAAGAACGGGCCAATGACTTCACAGGATTTATTCAAAACAGGAGAAGGAAAAGCTCTCTTTACAGACATGAAACACGTCAGCACAACCCCCAATCCTGCCTGTGATTTGGCATGAGAAGCAGAGCACCCTCTCCCTCCCCACCACTCACGAAGCACAGAAGTGATGCATCTGCTCCCCACCTAGTCTGAAAAAGCCCACGGCAGCTCGCAGAGAACTGGGACTCATGGAGCAGCAGCTACATGGCATTTCTGCTCCTGGAGAAGAGCCAGCAAGGAATTTGCCAACAATTGCAAAGGTAGACCAGCAGAGAGCTGGAAAAGAGGTACCAGCTTCCAGTGACTTCTCCTATTTGTGCCTTGGAGCATCATCCCCAAAACATTCCTGAAGGAAGTTCTTCTGTACCAAGCACGGCACTGTACTGGAGAAACAGAGGCTCACTAACATTTATTTTAAACAGGTTTGGGTTTGGCTTATATTTAAAAAAAAAAAAAAAGAAGTAAAAATATTTAAAAGTCTTGCAAGAATCACTGGATTGAGAATCACCTCCCTTTGCCAAAAATGCCACCTGAATGGCTTCTGAAGCCTTGTGATTTGAAATGAAGTTGAGGTTATTTTACCAACTGCTTAGAAAAAAAAAATATATCAGAGATTCTGGATTAGGAGTTTAGTTTATCAGTACCCAGCTTTGACAGGGAGTCTGTAAATCAGCCCTGCTCCAAAGAGCTCCCAGGGCTATGGGAACACGTTCTGAAATTATTTTGTCTTTTGTTTCTCAGCGCAGCAGGTTCTTGGCTGTCATGACCAAACCACAGTCAGCATCTGAGCCTGACTTGTGCAATCTCTGCTCAGAAAGCAGCTCCTGTGCTTCCCACACAGCATCACTGGTTGAGATGAAGACAGAGATACCCACCTGCTGCATGAGCCTGGCTCCACTAAGCTCTTGCAGTGGCTCACGCAGCCACCGCCGGGACGTACCGCAGGGTATTGGCGCCGCTGGGAGAAGTTAGGCAACAAAGTTCTAAAAGCAAGTGCTCAGAAGAGCTGTCAAAACACACCAGTGCTTAGACCTAACAAATCTGACAACCCTGATTTAAAAAGTGCTTCAACAGTCAAGAAAAATTCCTAAACAGGCTAAAAAAAAACCAACAAACCAACAAACCCAAACAACCCAGTCCAACTAACAACGCACGTTTCGGAAGCCGGGCAAAGTAACTTTGCCACGTGTGTAGATGTCCTCATCCGTGCCCTGGTTGATGTGCTTCACCAAGTTCTTCTCAAACAGGAGAGGGTGGTAAGCTCCCATGGTGCAGGCACGGTCATGGAATTTCTGGTAATAGTGGCAAACATCTGTCTGCCTTTTGGAAGGGAGAAATTCATACACGTCCACCTCGTCGCACAGCGTCATCATGATCACGATGCCTGGGGCGGGGGAAAGAAGAGCACACAGCCCAACATCAAACTGGAGAAGCCAAGAAACCTTCCAGCAGTCCAGCTCCAAAGGGGAAGGGTTTCCTTTCTCTGAACATTCAGAGAAAGGGGGAAAAACAAGTCCTGCCAGCCAGGGCTGTTTGCTGAAGCCTCTTGCACGGGGTCTGATGGACTCGATTACAGCAGACTGTTTATGCTGACAGCTGTGGAAAAGGCTGATTTTATGAGGGGCCACCAGTCTTCATAACCTTCATGGAAACTTGAGTGTCTGCCAAGGGTGCACTACACTGATCTGATCCCAACAGCCCATCTCAAAGCTGCTGGGGTGAGCAGCACTAAGACCTTCACCTGCCTCTTGTGAGCGCGGGGGATGTGACAGCGACTGCCCTCAGAGGTGGCTCTGCTCTTCAGGGTCCCCCGGAGCAGGGCAGTGCTGCCCTCCTGTGTCTTCTGATGGGCACAGGGAACACTTAAGGATATTCATGTCAGAGCTAGGCAAAGACCAGACAACTTCCAGGCAAGATCAGAAGTGAGCCATAGTTATTGGCTACTTTTCTTCCAAGTGAAAGGAATAACAAGAATATAGCAGGGAAATAAAACCAACTTACACCACCACAGAAAATTCATGCAGTTTTCATGCTTCAGGGACCATGCACGACCAGAGGAACACAGTTCACAAGATATTAGAAGAACCCATCTGTGAAATCACTTAACTAAGGTGCATTTTAAACACATTTCATCCCCCTTTTCAAATGACAATTTTAATTCGTGTTTTGGCCTTCCAGGAACACAAAGCTCCAAACTGGAACTTGTCTGTGTCCCCAAGTCTGGTGAAGTGACTTGTTTTACAAAGCCCAGAGTTAATCCACAGAGGGATTTGTGTCCTGATGTGGCCCAGTGTCTGTCTTCAAGCCCCTAACTCTAGAAACAAAAACGTTGCTGCTGAAGTCAGACTTCAGTGTTGTGCAGTTGTTCTGCACGTAGCCCAGCAATGATGTAATAGGTGCTGGGGAGGAGCAAAGCTGTGGAAGAAAATTAGTCATTTGACTGGTAAAAATAAAAAGTGACTCTGTGCAGAGGCAGAAAGGTGCCTGTGCCCCAGCAGCAGTGGGAGCAGAGACAGGAGGAGAGGCTGTGGCAAACAAGGCCACACATCTATGCTGTGACTTCAAACACAGAAGTTCACTCCTTTGGATTCAGCTGGCCATGAGATCTGCTCTCCAACAAGAAGGAGAAGTTTTGCAACAGCAGAACGTAAAGCAGCAACAGGCAAACACTTAGATTTCATCTGCAGTAACCAGATTTATTTCCCTGACAAGATGTGAGGCTGCAAGAGCCATCTCCTTCCTCTGGCACCCCAGAGAAATCCTAGAGCCCATCTCCACACTGCCACCTGCTCTCCTGCTTCCACGTGGAACCAGGCCATGTTTGGAGCTGCTGTTTCAGAGGGGTGCTGCAAACCACTTACTGAGCTGCTACTTGAAAGACAGGAAGCTCAGATTTTGGCATAAGACAAAACACTGTTAAAAGCAGCTCTGATAAGCACCATAAATCTCTAGTTGTCTTAGGAAAAAATAGTAATAATTAAAAAAGGCATCCTGCAGAGTTCCTGCCTCCAAACCAAATGAGAAGGTTAGAGGGCAATTCTCTTACCAAGCATTCCTGATGATGGTGGGTTAGGCTGAATGTGTTCCAGGGAATTCTCCTGCAGGATATCCCAGAGCTGCCACTGCATTTTGGGATTGAGGATGTAGAAGGGCTGCTCTGGATGTGCACTGCGATACAGTTTATAGCTTTCAAAGAAGCTGTAGTCTGGTTTTCTGTACCACTGCAAAACAGAAACAAGAAGTCAAGACTATTGCTAGGCCACTCTTTCCTGTAACCAACAGGAAACAAGGGTGACTAAACCTGCTGTTGCCAGGGAGAAAAGGTCCTGCTGTACCAACACTCTCTGCTCCCCAACACTCCACATGTCCCTCCAGTCACTGGGATGACTTAACAGACTAGGGAAGCCCAAATCTCAGTGAAGGACCA
This sequence comes from Ceyx cyanopectus, assembly GCA_013401355.1. NCBI lineage: Eukaryota > Metazoa > Chordata > Aves > Coraciiformes > Alcedinidae > Ceyx > Ceyx cyanopectus. Next base: position 18,481 of record VYZU01035077.1, read on the forward strand.
TTAAATGAGATCAGCATCTTCTATATTTTCATTCTGCACCCCCCAATAGCTGGATAATAACAGGCTGGATGGGGCCAGGTTTTCAAGACCAGGCTGGATGGGGGTCTGAGCAACCTGGTCTAGTGGGATGTGTCCCTGACTATGGCAAGGGGGGTTAGAATGAGATGATCTTTCAAGTCCCTTCCAACCCAAAGCATTCAATGATCCTACAACTCTGCCTTAAGTGTTACAGATCCCAAGCCCTATCCATGCTGGAGTGCAGAGCATCCTGTTGTGCTTTAAGTGTCCCCAGCACAGCCTCCTAATCCAGGCTGAGCTGAATTTCACCCCAAATCTTCCTCTTTCAGTAAAAACACTTAGGAAGGGGTTACATTTTTGTAATGTCATTTTGAGATCTTTTTTTTTTCCCCTGACTCTTAAACATGCTGCACATACACCCTCATGTCTCCTGGAGGTGTGAGACTAGACACAAGAATAATCATCAGTCAGAAGACAGACAATGCAGTCCAGAGAAAGGGAGGCAAAGATCTCTTCAGTTACAGACAGAGCTTAAAATAAAAGTGAAGAATGGACTATTCACTCCTACCTGCTTTCACCCTGAGCCTCTAAAGTTCATCACTTATCAGATAACACCCTTTTGTACTCAAAATGAAAAGTGAGTGCTAGAGGGACTGTCACACCCACAAGTGCAAGTCTTGCAGACACAGACAGGAGACATTTGCTAAGGTCTTCAGAGGGTTTCCCAATCTGTTCCTGAGGCATCAAGTTTATCTCCTGTCTGACTGGTGCTTGAAGCATCAAAGATTAGCAAATCTTGAAGCAACCACCAGAAAGAGGAGACACAACTGCTGCAACCTCCTCCCCAAGGCATCAACCCAAGGTGGTGACCCACTCCACTTGGCCTGAGGCCCTTCACAGGGATCAGGAACAGGTTAAGTGTTGCATGGGATCCTCTCAAAAGTACCTGACAGATATAGCCACTGTAACAAAGAGATGACAAGAACAGCCTTCAAGCAAATTATTAGGAGGAAGTGAGTTAACAGGTGCACTTCAAAGCATAAGAATCTCATTTTATTTCCAGAAATCTGAGCCTTACCTCAGGAATCTCTGCATGATACGGTGCTGGATCCCAGACAATTAAGATTCCAGTGTGATATAGTGCTTCTCTCAGGAACTGCTGCTCCTCAACAGTTACCAGCTTGAATGACAACAACAAATAAAATCATATACAGTGTGCTGTCAAAATCAGCAGGCAGCCAAGCAGTAAAACAAACACACCTGAAGACAGTCACAGCCACCCCAGTTGAAGAAAAGCATCACCATACAGATCAGTCCTCATTCATCCTCATTTTCCCCATAGTTCTAATTAAGAGCCAGCCAATTTACCCTGGAGTATCCTGGCCACCCCTAGCAGCAGGCTGGCCCCATCACCAGAGCAGGACACTCTGACCAGCCCAGATGTGAATTATTCCAAAACCAACAAGGGTTGGTTTTTAAGAAACCAGGTGGGGAGCATCATCACAGCCCCAGGGCTTTTGCTGGTGCCTTCCCCACACCACACTACTCATAAACTGCCAGTCACTTAACCCAGTTGCTGGTGGAATCTGGCTCCCCAGATACCTTTAGTGCCCATTTGTTCTGCTTAATAGCAACTGCTTCTAAATAATTAATTCTGTTGAAATGGCTACATGACTGACTTGTCTTGCCCAGCTTTCTGCTCCTAATTAGTTAACTGATCTATTGATTTCCTATTTAGTTTATTCTTAGCCAATTCACTGTTTAGCAAGTATCTTGTTAAGACAGCCCCCACCCTCCTGGTCTGTTTATTGACTGCATCAAGCCAAGTTCCTTCTCTCCAGCTACCCCAGCCAATGCCCTGTAACCCAAACTTGCTCCTCTTTCCCATCACAATCTCACTCTGGTCCACCTATGTGCTATCTCCTTTCTCTTCCTCCCTGCAGACTCATTAGTGCCACTAACAGCCAAAGCAGAGAGCTCTCCATGACAGCAAGCAGGCAGCAGAGAACTGTAAACAAGGGCTGGGAGGAATGAGGTACTCTGGTCCTTGATCAGCTCTGCAGAAAGGTGTTGTGAAGGTCTAAGAAAATAAGCAAGGTAATTGCTTATTTAATAAGCACAGGTCACATACATGTTTTTGCTGGTCATTTTGTGTCATATTATGGCAAGAAGTACATCCTCCAGAGAAAGTTTTAAGTGATAACACCTATCTGATGCTGCAAAAATGCACACAGAAGGGAAAGATTAAAAAATGGAGATGTCTAATGGGGCAGAGGAATTATTGGAATTATTATACCACAATCTCCCATCTCCCACTCACCCCTCAGTCTCCCTGGGTGAGGAGGTGCTCATACTCTGTACTGCAATGCTACCCCAACAGTTCCTGGCCCACTGGGTGTTTTACTGTCCCACTCTGTTTCCTCACCAGCACTCACTGCTGAGATTTCATCTTCTCTCTGCCATGTCTACACCTGAAAATTGCCCCCTGAAATGGGCAAATGTGAAGGGTAACAAAAGGAGATGTACCTAGAGATGCTGAGGGTCTGACTTGGCTCCTGAACAGCTGCTAGGGACAGGAGAAATCAGATGGAAAGCCCTATCCTGCCCACCTTCATTTCAAAGACCTCCCAGTAGCAGGTGGACTCAGAACCATGGATGCTGTTGCTCCTCCCCCTGGCAGCAGATGCTGCTGCTCCTCTCCCAGGCAGCCCAGGGGAGGTGAGCAGCCCAGCCCATGGGGCACACTGTGGTCAGACCTACCTGTGAGTTCACGAGACGAATGGTTGTCTTCTGCCCCACATCTTCTTGAAAGCCCTTGGTTGGAGCCCCATTGAATCTCAGGACAGCATCGTGGTTGTCTGAAAGCCAAGGAGTGAAAAGCTGTGAGCTAACACCTGCTTTCTGAGCTGTGGAAGACTTGGGTGATTTGTTTATTCACCTGCATTTCTCACACAGCTTGGCTACTCCCTGGCTTTTCACATAACAACTAAAAATCCTGAGCCAGAGCTGGGGAAGAAGTTAACTTCAAGATGAATACGCTTTCAAACATCTACCTTTTGAACTATTCTGCTGTCAGGCTGAAAGCAATCCTTGATTTGCACAGAGAAGCTCAGTAACTCTCTCCCTCATCTGCCTTCCAAACACTTTTACCAGGAGATGGACCAATACACAATTAATTCACCACGTGGCTGGCTGCAAGCTAAGGAACTGGGGCATAACAGCCAGCCAGCATCCTCCCTGGCAGCCTGGAGGTTGACCAGCTTGAGAAACATGTCTAATAACCCCAGTGGAAAGCAAAACTGCCTCCAGGCTGCCAGCCTACCTCCCACGGTATGGGAAGAAAACCACTGCTGTGCATTTAACAGCCATGGTTTGTTACATGCCTGGGGATTCACTGCATTTTCCTCTGCTGGCATCATCTCCTAAGATAGCCCAGCATTCCCCTAGCACCCTGCTCTGCCTTGGCACAGGGACTCTCCTGGTGCAGAACTGGGTCTTTTCAAGATCATCTTCTTGAAAACAGAGGGGTTCTCTCAAGCAATGCTGGAGGATCAGTAATAAAGACTATTTTCTCTGTTACTTTATTCTTGCAGACAAATGAATCTTGTTTAGAGCCCTTCCAAACCAACACAAAAACCCTAGAAAGGTGATGTTTCTCAAAAAAACTACACACATATGTCCCTCTTGAGAAGAAGCTCTGTAGTTAACCACTACAGACCCTTATCTCCACATCCTACCTCGCATCAATGGAGTTGAGGGTGATAACACCCCCATATAATTTCCCCCAGGCATCAAGTGTTATTATGCCCTAAATTTGCCTTTAAAGAGGGTGCTGAATGAGTGCACAGGCAGTCTAAGAGGCTCTCTGAAGCACTCTGTCTCCAGTGGTTGTGCTGCAGAGACTTCTCCCTGGCAATTCATAACCTCTAATAACACAGAAAGGCCATTAAGATACGAGCTGCTTGTTTCCATCTCCTCATTCTGCTCTGCCAGGCTCCCTTGCATCAACTAATTGCTCATTTGATATCTTTACATGACTACACAGGACAAATATTTCCTAGAATAGTAATTCATCAGTCCAGTGTGCTCATCTACACCAATGCTCCTTTTTGAGCCTGTCAGATTTAGTACCTTTTTGGCACCTACCCCCCAAAAACCCGTGGTTTTCCCTAACTCTGGTCAAACCTGGGAGAAAAAAATACATGAATACACTGGATACTCCTGAATCCTTCAGTATTGACTCTGCCCAGCTCAGGGCTGAGTGCCCAAACCTCTGCAGGATCCCTAGTGGAGATGACTGGGGCAGCAGAAAGGTTAGTCTGTGAGCCAAGCATGAGGAACACAAGGCAGGGACACCACCAGGGGTTAACAGCATTTGCCTGGGGCACTTCCACAGTGACCTTTCCAGCACCCATCCCTCGTGATCTGGAACAAACTGGTGCTTCAGTTTCAGGGACAGGCTGTAGGAACAATGCTTTCCAGGCCTGATGCCCTTTCAGCTGTGCTGCAGCCAGAGCACAGCCCACTGCACCCTGATCCAGAGCTCACAGGGCACACTTCCCAACTCTCAGCTCTTCAGAGGGTCTCCTTGCACTGCAGTGAGCAGTTCTGGGGTGTGTTCAGCAGAAGGGCACTACTGTGGAAACCTTTAGCTACTGATCTTCAAGAGCTACTGAGCTAAGCAAGCCAAGACAGGTACTCAAAAGTCAGAACTGGCTTCCTAAGTCTTGACCCACCTGGCCTCAACCCCTCCCAGGAGACAGAAACAATCACATCACCTGTCATCTTTACCAGGAGGCAATGTTATCCTGGTTCATACTGCCACTGCCTGTTTCATCACACCTTTCATAGCATTTTCACATGCTTCAGACTGTTCAACCTCATTCTAACACCTGCCCTGTGGAGGCACAGAGGAGTTTGGGGGACAATTTCTGATCAAGTGCCAAAACAAAACCCTGATGCCCCCACGAGCATCCAGAGACTAGGATTCTGAAGGCTTTGCCCATGAATAATTTATTAAAAGCTGCCTAACTACTTGTTTCAGAGGATGAAGGCTACTTAGTGCTTACTGCAGGCCAAAGGGACCTGATCCAACAATTTATGGACACACTGAAGTCCCCAACCAATTTCCTCTGGAAAGAACATCCACAGGCTTTCAAACCTCTCCTGCAAAGCTGCAGTTTAGCAAAGTGTGAATCTTAACTGAGCCTCAAACAACAATTAATGCAGAATGATGAGGGAACTGCAGGCACAGGAGGATTTGCTGCCAAGCATAAAATCCTGAGCTGAAGGCTGGAGAGCTGGATTCCCCTGCATGCTGCTCTCCTAGTGACACAAAACACTTTGGTATTAGAGCTTGCTTCTTTCTAATCCACAGTACGAGATCAGCATTTATTAATTAATGCATTAACCTCAGATAAATATGGTCAGACAAGATTTTGCAAAGCATCAGTAGACTTTGTCTAAAGAAGAAATAAAACAAAGCCCTGTAAAGTTTTAACATGGTCTTCTGGGCCACTCAAACTCAGCCACCACTGAAGACTGTGCCCAGCCCCTCTGCTCAGTGCTGGGCTAACTACAGCAGACTGCTCAGGGATGTGTGCAGTGGGTTTTTTTTCCCCTTTAATGTTTTCTTTTACTTTTCCTCTGAAGAAATCCTTCCCAATGAGAATTTTTCTGACCCTTGACTGTGTAATAAGTGCATTGGCATCACTCAACCCAATCCAAACAAACACTTGAGGCAACAAGCCCTGTCTCTGATATCTAGTATCAGTGCTACCCTCAGTGTGGTCATGCAGATTGCAAGGACTAGCTGCAACAGAACTATCTACACATATGTTGTGTCCTCTCAGCTCAACCCAACCCTTCCACCCCTTGGGGCTTGCCCATTTTGGTTGGCCCAACATCCAAGGCTCAAAGGCTCTGTAAAGTAGGGCATCATAATGCAGCCAACACTGTGTGGTGCACAGGCTCAGAGACAAGGGGAGAGGCTGAGCCTTATTCCCACCTCCTCCCAGGCTTCAGAAGAAGTTTCAGGATCATATTTAAATGTATTTGAATGGTGGTGACCACACCAGAGACTTCCTGCTAAGAGCACAACAGTAGGTTAGTATTCAACCCAAGTTAAAAACCAACGTCATTTGATGTTATGTCAACAGAAAGATACCAACCTATCTCCTGTCCCAAATGAGATGATTTCAGAGACCCTGCTGAGGACACAACAGCACAACGACCCAGGTGCCCCACTGTTTCATTGAGGCTTTTCTCTGGTAGGTATTGCTGCCATTCAGAGGTATCAAAAGGATCATCTGAAGCCTGGATCATGGTGACATTCACCCTGTCCCGCAGCTGGCACAGCAGCTTCTCTGAGCTGACTTTAGCAGGGTTCCTCTTCCCAGTGTAAGTCACATTGTACTTGTTCATGGACAGGTAGTTTTTTCTGACCTTCTGCAGCCTGGGTATGAGATTTCTGGATGAACTGTCCTTATCCCAGACCTTCAGAGAGTCTGCTGCTTTCTTGAGCTTCTTAGTTGTTCCAGAGGTGCTGCCTTTGACTTCGCTGTGGTTACCAAGTGACTTTCTGGGCACCTGACTCAATTCATTGGCTGCTTTGTGGAACAAATCCTGTGCTTTAAGTGGGTTCCATTTTTCTGAAGTCCTGTGAACCTGCAAATCATCATTCTCAGGCTTGAAAGAAACGTAGTAATTTCTTCTTGTCTCTCTCCACAGGCAAACAGTCAGTGCCACCAGCACCACCACGAGAACACACGTGAGTTTTTTCAACACATTGATGTGAACCATAGTGGATGGTGCATCCAAATGAACTCTGAAGACAGGGCAAGAAGCTGGTCCTGGGTGAGAGGAACACATCTCAGTCAGGGCTGTGTGCACAGGCAGGTGTATATATAAAGTTACAGACAGAGTGCAAGCAGTGGGAGTGGAGAGGGAGAACATAGGGGCAATTTTAACATTTCAGGCTGCTGAAAGATTTTTGTTTCCAATTTCAGCACCTCAAACTCCAAACTGAAGAGCTGAGCTGCTTATTAGCCATCAGGTGCTATGCAATGGTGAGCTAAGCCCACTACCACTCAAACCTTTTGTTTATTCCCTTCCATGAGTGCCACTGAGCTCAACACATCCAGTATCAAACCAGCAGCAGGTCTGATGTCTTCCCTTTCCTTCACCTCCCATCCCAGCCAGCCAATATCCAAATCCCACCAGCAGCACTTCCAGAATTGAGCTTCTACTTAATCATAGGCACAAGTACTTAATGAGTCATATAACCATTGAAAAAAAACCTGGGAGCTCATTAATATAATATATAATATTATATCATATATAATAAGATAATAATAACTCTTCAGGAAGCAGACACTAGGTCACTACCCATCCTAGGCAGACCCTAATGATGATTCCTTGCTTGAGCAACCTGCTGAAACCAAGCTGTGCTAAGCTGTCACATTGCAAAGGCACTCAGCTGCCAATGTATTACCTGGGGATAAAGCTGCAGCTCTCCAACTCAGGTCATTTTTGGCTGTTGGCAGACTTCCTTCTGAGGGTTCTAGCAGGATATCCCAAAACACAACAGTTCAGTGAGGCACTGAAGAAACACCTGCAAAAAAACAGAGGAAAAAAAGCCTATTATGGAAGAACTTTGTGGTTCTAGGGGTGAGCATTTCCTTAGGTAAGCCCTGAGGTCCCACAGAAGCTGTTAGCCAGGCACTGAAGAGGCAGCAGCAAATAAATTAACACCACATAAGCCTGATAAACACTCAAATGCTCACTCAAAATGAGCACCTTTCTTCTCAGTCTGATATTTACTCCCAGCTGAAGCAGTCTGAGGGCTGCCTGCCCTAAGCTCCCAACAGACTTCTCCATGGAGAAGGCTCTGAGCAGTGGATCCATTAGCAAGAGTCAAGGAAAAATCCCAGTGCTGATGCTTAACCCAACAAAGAGAGGAAAGAAAAAAAATAAAAACAAAATAATAAAATTCTTTTCCTAAAGAAATATTGTACTGCACATCCTTGGGCAATTCACACACTCTTTGTTAAATGTGGTGGCAGAGAAGGCTCCCCTGCTCTTTTGGAGTGAACTGTATGAAAAGTTGCTTTATAACATCTATCTTAATCCAAAGGTCTTCTCCAAATAGACAAAGGGAATTTAGACTTCAGAGCTTCACTCAACCATGGAAATTCAGCAAGAGAAAAGGAGATTTCACACTGTTTTACAATTCAAGAAGTAACTTGCAGGGACTCTGAGTCAGTACAATGGCACATAAGCCAAAATACAAATCCACAGGATTAAACACTAAATTATTACAGCATCCTCATGCTGGCTAATTAGATTTTCTTTTAACTCTATGAATGAATTGATTCTGGTTTCTCACAGAGCAGCCCACTTAAAAAGTAAACATTCTTCTACCTACACTTCATAAACTAAGAAAAAGCTCCCCATGCTGCTTTTCTTCTGCTGTGGGCTCTGCAAGATGCTCTCACCTTTTTCTCTCTCTCTCCTGGTTCCCTCCAGAGCTGGAGAGTGTGGTGAGGCAGCTCAGTGTCTGCCTGGTTCCCTCAGGAAGGTGAGGGAAGAGGCTGCAAAAGGCATTTGCTGAAGGGGAAAGCAGAGCTGAGTCAGGCCCCAGGCTGCCAGAGGCTGTGTGAGCAAACCACAGCAATGCCTTCCAAAGGGAGAAACACCAAAACAGAGCTGTCCAGTGCCAGCCTAGTAAACTCTCAGACATCTCCCCCTAACCATGCCTAGCACAGACCCCAGCCTGACTTCACCCATGCTGTATTTCTCCACACAAGATGAAGGAAATAACAAAGATCTTCTGCCTGGGCAGGACAGAGCTTTCACACCACCATGTGCCCAGCTGCCCCACTGGGCTCTTTGGGCACTGGAGGGCTCTGCCATGCTTTTGACTTCAGCAGCCTCTCCTGATGGGTTTCCAGGAGTAGCTAAGAGCAGGAGCATCTCAGAACCACCAGCTTTTGTTTCCCACTGCTAGGATAATCTAGAGGAGTGGCAGGCTCATCACAGTGGAAAAACCTTAACAGCTCATTGCAAGTTCCTGCTGGGACACTCCTCCCGATGCTGCAGAGGATGTCCAACAAGTCCCAACACCTCCTCTCCTCCCTGGGCCACACAAAGGAACCTGGAAAACTCATCTTCAGCACTCAGCACAACGTGATCCCCACTTGTGATGGCTGCAACGTGAATGGTTATCTTGCTCTGCTTTGTAAAGTGGCAAAGTAGGTTCTACAAGAAAATATCTTTTAGCAGAGCCACATTTCTGCTGAGCAGGCAGGCAGCCACTCTTCCAGGTGAGGTAGGACAGCCCACAAATGGTGGTCTCCTTCCACACCTTTAGATAAGTCCCTTGGGTGTGGTTCTGCATCTCAGTTGTTAAGACAAAGGTGCCCTTCTGGAGGTGACAGAAACTTATCACCTACACAAAGGTGATAAGCAAGTGCTACAAAAGAATAGACAAAAATCTAATCCTCCAAACCTAAAAAAAGCAAAATGCTGCTGCCTTCTTGAAACCTATAGCCCAGCATGGCTGTGGGGTGCAGCACTGGCTGGCAGGTTGACCCCACACAGCAAGTCCTCTGGGGGTACATCAATCCTGCACAGAGAACAAATAATCAATACAGCATCTTCAAGGCAGTCAGGGAATTTATCCTGTCCACACACTCTTTATTGTCCAAGTATCTCACAGGACTCAGGTCTTCAAACTAAAGAAGAGTCCAGCACCTCTCACATCCCAGACACTGCTGGCCACCTTAGGAGCTGCAGCCAGCACTGTCCTGGCAGAGAACACCGAGCAACCCCCATCTCCACAACCCACAGCAGATTTACCCTAAGACAGCCACCAGCAGTTGTTGAACAAAAAGGTTGGGAAGCCCTTACCTGTCTCCTAGAGGGACTGACAGCAGATAGGCAGAGAAAGCACCTAAGCATGGACAAATTTCTATCTCCCTTCCAGTAAACTGCACACAGGCTTCCAGAAAGCTGTGTCATCAGCTGTACCAATGCCCATCCTCTGCACATTGGTTTAACTGCCTCTTGAAAGCTCTCACATTTCCCCAACAGCCCCAGGCAATGAACTCTGCAGTCGTGCAGGGACAGCCCTCCTCTCTGCCTGCAAAGCCCAGCACCCCACCACCCCTCCTGACACCCTCCTTTCCTCACTCATCACTTCTGGCTGATTCCTGCTCCTTCCAAGCCTTCCTTGCCCAGCAGCTCTTCCACAGCTCGGACTCTCCTGCTCAACTGCCCTGGCACCACTTGCAGGACCCATGGGCATCCCTCGAGGCTGGCACATGGGGATGCCCATGAACACATGCTCAGGCCACGCGGGCTGGAAGCAACAGAACAACGGGGCTGCTTTGTTCTCCTTCCAAAACTCCCTCCACTTCTGTTTTCCTTCCTAAGCCCTGAGCTCTAAGCTGTCAGTAATGCCTCGGGGGTATTTTGCAAGCAGCACTGACTCACCCAGAGCTGTCACCAGCGCAGGGTGGAGGGCAGGAGTAAAACAGGAGTAAAGAGCATTATCCTACCCCTGCTGGCACAGGATTCCTTGGCTGCTCAGCCACCACTGGATCCCTCTGCAGCTGCTCCATGTTTTCTTGGGTCCCTCTGCAGGCAAAGGCAGCCAAGCCCAGAGCAGAACCCTTCCTCCTGCCCTGGGCAGATCCGTTAGCACTGTTTAACGGTGGAGATCTCCCAGCAACTCCCTGTGGGACTTGGGTGATGCTGTGAAACCCAAGTGCTCAGTTTCCTACTCACCAGGCGGTCACTAATCTGGGACAGGATTTTTCTCATCCCACAGCAGCCCAGGGTTTCTTTTTTTCTGGTGATCTGAGTGAGCAAGCTCCCCAAAACCTGGGAAATCAAGCAGGCTGGTTCCCTCTCTGCAGGATCACTGGCTTCTGAACATGAGAGAAGAGGAAACAGGCAGATTGGAAACGTGACTTCTGCAAACAGATGCTGAGACTTCTCCCTTAATTCTTACATATGCTGCAGATGTTAATTGTTTTTATGGTGTTTACTGGGCTGGAGAAATGGATCCCACCAGATTTCCTCTTGAAAATCAATTGTGTGGAGCAGCACCTTTAATTTAATCCAAACAACTGGAGAGATGGGCACACTGAGGAATCACATCCACCTCTTCTACTTGGTCCCTCTATTCACACAGCAGTTTTCTTCCCTCTCATGCATGCACAAAAACTTTTTACTTGAGCAAGTTGTTCCTTAGTCTTTTTTTGGGGGGTAATGTGATAACGATTTCATATTTCAGCTGAGAGCATTTACATTTCTTTCCAGGTTTCCTATATTTATGCATTTCCATCTGCACTCACAACTGTGCTGTGCCTAAATACAAAGCAGGAAAGCTCTGATCCCAGCTTTTGCTGGGGTATTTTTTGAATGTTTTTATGCTCCTCCATATGAATGCTTTACACTTCAACTACACATTTTTATTCATTTTTTTTTACATTCTCACTACTCTTTCCTCCACCCAGCACCCTCTGTAATGAGCCTGTGGAGAGAGCAGTGGTAGGGGCAAAATGAGTTCACATGAAAATGTGTGAAAAGAGGATACTTAAAGAGGAGAAGAGATGAAGGTGTGGGGCAGGAATCCCTCCAAAGTAAAATAACATACCCAAGGAAACTAAAGAGGAGAAAAAAATGAGATTGGAGAAGTAACCTCAAATCATCATCTGCTCTTCAAATTCCCTATTCCTGTTCCATGAAGAAAAAAATATGAAGAGTCTTTTTAGTATTAAATGAACTATTCTCATGCTATTTTCCAAATGAAGCTGTACTTTTCATATGCTTGATATATCAGATAAAAGGTGATAATACATTTGTTCAACAGTCCCTCTAGAGCTGATACTTTCTTGAGCCTGGCCTGTTAAATCAACCACGTGCATTTCAATTTTTGTAAATATATAAACAGGGAAAACTCTTCTAGCAATTCTTGGGTTTTTTCCAAAACATCACTGTGCTGTGGAAATACAACATCTGCTGAGGCATACATCTAAAGTTAAGTGCTTCTAATGCCACCAAGCAGAAGAAAATAGAAGTGGAGAATAAGGAAAAACAGCATTTTAAGAGAGGAACATGGTTGCATTTCAGATGACAGGCTGTGGAGCTATACAAGTCACTTGGTAATGAAATAAATCATACCATTAATCCTGCCTGCATTAAAAAATCTCTGCACATGCCAGAAAAAAAAATAAATGCTGCTGTCACAGCTGAAAAAACTCCTCCAGGAGAGGCAGATTTTTGGGGGAGGCACAGGGGAAAGTTTAAGCATGTGTTTCATTTTGGTTTTACCAAAACATTGAAATTTAATAAAGGCAGAAGCCTTCAATCCTTCTGTGTCAGCCTCTTTGCTGAGGTCCCGTGCTGGGTTTGGCAGGTGCCTCTGAAGAGCAGCACACTGCTCTAATGGAAAAAAAAAACCCAGCAGCTTTGCTTTTCACTCCCTGCAGATGCTCCAGCAGGTACCTGCAGGACCACATGGTCACCATCAGCCAGGTGACTGGTGCTGCTGGGGCTCCCACCATGCTGGCAGGAGATGCCTGCACAGCCCTGGCCCAGGACCAGCCTGTAGCAGGGCATGGTCTTAAACTAACCGCATGTCTGGAGATGCTGGAGCTCAGCTAATAAACCACTTTATGTTAACAAGTGTGACATGTGATGACAAACCCACTGCAGGGTGTCTGAAGAGGTAAGAGGATTCACCAGTTACAGCACAGCCATGCTGCCCTGGTAAAGGAATGGTCCTCCTGCCCCTTTGCCTACCTGTTTAGAGACTGGCAACCACAGAGGGATGACCTTCATGATCCACCACTGTCAGGGAAGTGGTTAACACCAAAAAGCCTATCTCTTCCATCTGCAAAGCCACAAGCTCTGACCATGGCTCTGGATCAGCAACAAGTCCCTCACCCTGCTGGTTACAGGGTCCTTTGCATAGGTGCAAAGATGAAAGGACTGTTTGACTCTTAGGAGAGGAAAAAAATCTGGGGGTGACCCAGAGGGATGGTGAGTTTAGGAGCTCCAGAACAGGACAATTCCCACAAGCAGCACTTCTCCCCCCAATACCCAGACCCCTCAGCACCACGACTTGCCCAGTGAGCTTTGCATTGTGTCAGCTTTATCAGGACTGTTCCCACACTGAAGCCAACAGCAAAACCTCCCCTTCCAGCTTGAAAGAATCACTGATTTAGGACAAGTTACTTCACATGGAACGCTGCACTTCCAAATGAAATCACTTCTCATTCCTGGAGGACAAGCTTGATGACATTTCTCTTGCAAAATGAGGGGAGAGCTTCTTTATTCTAAATTAGTGGCATGTGGCAGGTCACCACTTAATGCCTCTGCAAATATCAGTGAGAGCCAAGACATGTGATTAGTATTCCATGGCCCCAGGACAATAAATATGCTTCGTGCCAGCTGCAGCTACACAACCCTCCAGGACAATATTTCTCTGACACCAGCTTCTTGGGGATGGGTGTGACGTCCTTCCTCCTCCTCAAGGACACCATAAAACTCTTACAACTTGCTCAGAGAAGAATCTCATTCAATTTAACCCAAGACAGGGAAAGAAACTTGCAGAACTGTGCATCTACCACTGCTAGTTTTTGGTCCAGCAGTTGATTTTCCTCTTCAGAGCCCATCTCTCTTGCAGGGTTGGCACTCAGCAGCAGTGCTCCACCACGCCAACTGGAGAAGCAAAATGGGAATCCTGGCCACTGAACTCCTGAAAGCCCTCTGTGTTAAGGAAAATGCTTCTTGCATTACAATTCAAATGAATTGGTTTTACACTAAGAAATCCAGACTTTATAATGTAAACGAGACGAGTGTTCATCAAAAACAGGTGCTGAGGAAATAAAAAGAGGCACGTCCTGCCAGCAATAAAGAGAATATTAGAAAGGAGACTCATTAGAGCCCATCAAAGCAAATAACTTCCAGTGAAATTGTAAGAAAAATTACTTAACAAGCACTTCAATTACTTATCTGGCAAAAATCAAAACAGTTCCTTTCAATGCAAGGAAGACAAATTGAAACATCCAAATTACAGTTAACTATTTTGTCTCTGATAGAAAAGAAGACAGAAAAAAAACCCCACACCACACTACAATAATCAGATGGTTTTCCACAAGCCAAAAACACTTGGGTTCACTCTCCAGAGCCATGGTGCTAGGCCAGCTAAACTGACACCACTCTTAACATGCATCAGCAGTTCCCTGGTTCAGCTGAGACCTAAATGACCAGCAGAAAGCAGAGTAACTCAACACAAGCTGTCTGGGAAGCCCCAGCCTGAGTTCAGCTCTGGGCTGCTGCAGCAGAGCAGCCAAGGGAGCAGACACACAGGAATCCACACACCCCAAAGCCCTGGATATTGCTTAGTGCACAGCAGCCAGGTTCTCAGAACTGCAAATATTTGCAGTAGCAGATGTCCAGTCATGTCCTGGCACGGGGAGCTCACAGTGGGGCTGGACTTCAGACTTTAATAGCAGCAAGCACTGCTGTTATATAAATGCAACAAATAACGATTTATTGATCTGGCAACACTATCTCACTGTAGTATCATTACAAGGGAAGGGACCTTGCCAGAATAAAACTGTATTTTTTAAGTCCCAGGCAGTAAAAACATGTAGCACGAATCTGGATAAAGAGCTTAAGACACTCCTCCCCTCTCAATATATATTTATAAAACCTGGAAATATTAATGAAACTTGACTGTTAAAGACTTCGTTTAAAACCTCCTCTCTGTTTTCTTCCATCAGAGACACTTAGGAAAGGAAAACCTCCTACCCAAAACTAAGACTATGTCCTCTGCTTAAGAGAAGGCTTTGCAGGAGCAGAGATGCCTCCCTCCTCAGTGGGATGGAGGACCTGGCACAGCTGAGCACCAGCTTCAGCTCCAGGCTCCCAGAGTGTGCCAGGATCCAGGTACACCCTAACCGCTGATCTCCCTTTTTTATTCCCCAGTCACACCCCCTGGCAACAGCCCAGGGATGGATCAGTGTGGTTATGGGCATCGTATCTAGTGATGGGAAGTGCAATAAACCAGCTGCTGGAGGGAGAACACTGTAAAACAGAAACACACTGCAGGTTTACTGAGGGGCCCAAAAGGCAATAAAGGTCATAATAAAGAAGAGAGAGTCTAGAGCACAAGTTTTAGGAGGAGAGAGGCTGAAAAAAGTGGGGTTGTTTAGCCTGGAGAAAAAGAGGCTCAGGGGAGAGCTTCTGGCTCTCTACAACTCCTGACAGGAGACTGAAGCCAGGGTGGGTTGAGCTCTGCTGCCAATTAACAAGTGATAGGACGAGAGGAAATTGCCTCAATCTGTGCCAGGGCAGGTTTAGGTTGGATATTAGGAGACATTTTTTCCCTGCAAGGGTTGTCAAGATCTGGCCCAGGCTGCAAGCTGCCTGGAAAACACTTCCCAGGTCCTGCCCCCAAACAGATCACCCATTTCTTATGGTCAGCATGTAGAAAGAGGTCTGGCAGCAGAGCCTGCAGGTGGCAACTCGATGGATCCCCCATGGCTCTGAAGCACAGCCATCCCCTGGAATTCAGGCCACAGAAATTTCATGCACATGAGGCTTTGTGCCTCCACTATGAAGGGTGCCAACCCTGTGGCACTGCCTTAGTGGCACAGACAGATGGGAATGACTTAATAATAAGAGTTTCTGCAGCCTGCAGGGTACTGCTAACAGTGCCCACTCTCCCTGGGCCTGCGTGGTGCCAGGGGAGAAGCAGAGCCAGCTGCCCCTGCCAGCAGGTTCTGAAGGCTCTGCAGACACACACACGTGTGCAAGGAGCAAAAGGGGAGGGGGAGGATGAGACAGAAAGCAGGAAAGTTAAAAAAAAACCCAAAACAAAACAGAAAGGAGACGACCCATGAATCTCAGCACAAATGTGGTTTTCATCAAAGCCAGGTTGCAACTCACAGCACGAAGGAAGAGATCTAGACAGATAATTCCAATAAAAACAGAAGTTCCTCCCTAAAGCAGTAAAGGAGGCCCCAGAAGTTTTTCTATCTCCTCCATTCAGTACTGGCTCACGTCTTGCTGTTAGCACAACTCATTTCTGCAGCCTCAGAGGGCTCTTGCAGCACCTAAAAATGCTCTCTGAGCCTCCCAGAGCAAAAGAAAGATCCCTGTCTCCCCACAGGGCTGGCCAGCACTTCACTAGAAGGAGGGCTGAGATCCTGGAGGAGGCATGAGATGTGGAGGAGGTGATTAGTGCTGAGAGCCTAACCCCTGCACTCAAGCACAGAGCTCTCTTCCCATCCACTCACTGCCACCTGGCCACAGACACCAGACTTCTTCTTTTGTGAAGGGAACTCATCCTAAACATAGAAGTTGGACATCTGTCATGCCTACAACAGATGGCTTCAGAAGAGGCCATTCTCTACCACCAGTAATTTCCATTACTAGCTACAGCATCCCACTCCTCCCCACCACCTTGTTTTCTTCAGAGAACTGCTAAAAACAGAACCCTTTCCTAGCACAGGAGAGCTGGAGGGCCCTGAGATGAGCACATGCAACACTATTAATTCAGAGTTCATACCCTAAGAGAAATCCAAGTTTATCTGTCCAGTATTTTTTATAATATCACCAATCATCTCTGTTTCAATACTGAAGTTCTTCCAGCATTTCACCACCTCTTTCCTCAGGTCAGCAATTACACAGCACTGTCAATCCCAACTTCTTCATCTTTACCAAGAATTATTAGTATCATAGAATGATTTGGGCCAGAAGGGACCTCTA
This sequence comes from Ceyx cyanopectus, assembly GCA_013401355.1. NCBI lineage: Eukaryota > Metazoa > Chordata > Aves > Coraciiformes > Alcedinidae > Ceyx > Ceyx cyanopectus. Next base: position 35,287 of record VYZU01035077.1, read on the forward strand.
AAGGTCCACTAATCTGACCCCCCTGCAGGGAGATCCTCAACTGGATCAGCTTAAGGCAGCTCAAAAAAGCACATGTGAAAAACCAGGGGGTGGGAAATGCTGTTGTGGCAACCACTAGATGCTGCCCATTGTTGGAAAACTTCATTTTGTTGGGTTTCCCTTGACTCAGACCCTCTTGAACAGAAACTGCTTCCCAGTAGGAGTGTGTGGGGTGACTGGGAGGCCAGCTTTGCTGGTACAATCCTGACCTGAACTCTGTCACTGCAGATGCTCTCAACTGCAATGCTAATCAAATCTCTGCTGCCCTGCTCTCATTCAGGAAGGCTAATTCCAAAATCCACTCAATTCTTTGTCAACAACCCAGACAAAAAAGGCCAAAGTGCTTCGCTGGGGCTTTCCCCACCTCCAAAGAAGGAAACTGCCACAACATCAAACACCTGAAATTGGGTTGTAACGACTGTTTACAAACCAGGGAGAAGGTGCAGAATACTGCAAAACTCGTTTCCACACAGACTGTGCAGCAAACACTATTTACAGCCATCTCTTACAATTACACTCCTTGATGGACTGTGAGGATAAGGTGGGTGTTGGTCTCTTCTCACGAGTGACAGGACAAGAGGAGATGGCCTCAAGTAGCACCAGGGAAGGTTTTAAGTTGGATATTAGAAAAGTTTCCTCACTTGAAGAGTTGTTAAGCCCCAGAACAGGCTGCCTGGGGAAGTGGTTGGATTTCCACCCCTGGATGTGTTTAAACATCACGTAGACACGGTGGTTTAGCAGAGGACTCAGGAGAATTAAGTTCATGCTTGGAGGTCTTTTCCAACTTAATTATGTGATTCTAAGTACAAGTGCCAAGAGCATCCACATCCCACTGGTGTGCAGACAAGGGACCAGGTGAAATCCAGTCAAGTTATCCTGAAGCTTCCAGCTGCTGGAGGTGACACACAGGACGCCCTGGGGGGACACCCTGCTCAACTGCTTTAGAACAACAGGGTGTTTCCACACAGCCCTGAGCTCCCACATCCCACATGGTGCTCAGGGCTGCAAGGGTGATCTCATGCCACCTGGAGAACGTGCCCAGTTTATGAGACAAGGCCATGTCTTCTTTCCGCTCAACAGCTGACCCAAGATCAAAGTGGAAAAGCACTGGGCTTAAAGTTCACTGAACTTTAAACAAGCCTGACTTTTGGTCTGGTTCAGATAAAGCTTTAGGTTAAAAGTTACTCATTCATTTTATCTAAACAAAGCTTTACCTCCAGAACACTTTTAAGGGATGAGTTTTAAAGCTTCTTACTTGGGAGTGCCATGATGAGTCTCCTGGAAGCTGATCTCAGGTTCTCAGCTGCTACCACACCAAGCTTGAACCTCCTGGCTATCCTGGGGTCTCCTGACAGGACACACACCATTTCTTTTCCATCCTCAAGCCATCATGCCATTAACCCCTGAGGCACAACTAGCAGTGAACCCCCAAAATCTGCTTAGCCTCTCACACAGGAGCCACAACACTCCAGTCTCAAAGCAAAGAAAACCAGCAGAGGAGACAAGCAAAGCCTCGTCACACTATTTTGGGATCAAAAATTTGCATTTCATTGAGTTTTCTGTTCATTTTTTTTTTTCTTGTTTTGTTTATTTACTTTCAAGAATCAGGCCAATTCAGCTGAGGTTCTTCTGCTTCCACTGAAATGTGTTATCTCTACAATATCCAACTAATCCATAAATGTATGTATTTACATGCCTATTCCCAACTATTTTTTGCATTAGGTAAATGCATTGAAGATATGATTAGAAATTGATAATGCTGAAATAAAAGCCTTTTCATAAGCTGTCCAACATGCATATAGGTCAGAGTGCTATGTTGTCAAGGGAAATTAGCTTTACAAGTCATCTTCTCTGAATTTTTCTTCTTCCTTCTCAAGTTATTAAATATAGAAATCACTAGTTAAAAAATGCATCAGTCTGATGAATACGTTCTGAAGTCTGTTAGGAACAGTAATTTTCATGGTTTTTTTTTCCCAAAGTACAAGGGTAAAAATGATAAGCCTGCCCCAGTTTTTCAATTCCTCTCACTTTGGGTTGCATCTCAAGCCTTATCTTATCTGGATCTCCATAAGGCTTTATCTGTAGCCATCTCAAATCAGATGGAGCACTTCTTCAGAAAGGAGCACCCTTGCAGCTAACCTCCCATACCCTTTCTGAGGTCTCTTTTAGCATCTCAAACATCAGAGATCTCGGCAGATTAGAGCCCAGAGAGGTTAAAAAAACCCCCAACCATTTGTGTGAGAGCAAGAAAGGTGAGTGGAAACTTCCCACGAGCTCACCTAGAGGTGCCAGCTCCCCAACCTTTGACTTCAGCAGGGCAGCTGCCAGGAGATGAAAGCACTGTGCTCTGCACTGCACTGTGGTTCAGCTGCTGGCAAAACCACCCCTCTCACCTCAGCAGTGCTCAGAAGAGCTATTTTGGAGAGACAGGATGCACAGCACTGTGTGGAGGAGGGGGGAGGGCTGGGGATGGACGTGAGGAACCACAGACCCTTTCTACTGTGCCTGCACCTCCTCTTCCTCCTGGGAAATCATCCCTAAGACCCTTCACACCCCTTCTTCCAGCACCAGCACCACACGAAGGGATCTCCTCATGGCCCTTCCCCACAGTGGAGTGGCAGGCAGCTACCCTCCTGCATTGGTGAGATCCAGATACCCACCTCCAGCCTTCCTCCCACCAGC
>VYZU01035079.1:2878-13411 GCA_013401355.1 Ceyx cyanopectus
ATTCATGAAGATTAATTATCAGATTCCTAAAGCAAAAGAATCCTGAATATTGGAGAATTTACATTTGAGAGGTTCAATGTACAAAGAAAAACCTTTCAGAAATTGCTAAACTACTGCACCACAGAAGGAATTCAAAGAATCCATAAGTAAAACTGTTAGACACCAAAAAAAACAAAAACCAAACAAACCAACCCCTTCTTCATAAATCCCATAATGCACCTCAAAGTCTCAGGCACCATCTTCCAGGACAGAGTGGCCCTTCTCTCATCATTTCCTCCCCCTGTCTACCAGGTGCTAATTCACCTTTTTTTCTCCTCCCTTTCTCCACCAGCCCCCTAAAAGATGTGAAGCTTAGCTGCTGATCCAAAAAATTCTGATTCTATGTTCATCTGTGTTACCTTACTNTAAACTGTTAAAGCAAAGGGCTATTCCTAGTCACATCCTACTGAAACAGGAAGGGACTAAACAAAAAGCAAGTTTGTTTTCAGCACGCTGCAACAGCTTTGGATTGTTGGAGATATGCACCTGTACACTGATAATGTACCACCTTCTGCTAAGAACAAGATAATATGCCACAGATGAACATTTCAAAGCTCATTTTCCCAATTTTACCCACAGATGTAGCATTCATGAAGATTAATTATCAGATTCCTAAAGCAAAAGAATCCTGAATATTGGAGAATTTACATTTGAGAGGTTCAATGTACAAAGAAAAACCTTTCAGAAATTGCTAAACTACTGCACCACAGAAGGAATTCAAAGAATCCATAAGTAAAACTGTTAGACACCAAAAAAAAAAAACAAACAAACAAACCAACCCCTTCTTCATAAATCCCATAATGCACCTCAAAGTCTCAGGCACCATCTTCCAGGACAGAGTGGCCCTTCTCTCATCATTTCCTCCCCCTGTCTACCAGGTGCTAATTCACCTTTTTTCTCCTCCCTTTCTCCACCAGCCCCCTAAAAGATGTGAAGCTTAGCTGCTGATCCAAAAAATTCTGATTCTATGTTCATCTGTGTTACCTTACTTTGTTCTTGTTACTAAAAACTGAAAGCCCCGAACATTGTTAATTTATTCCCAAATTCATTACCTCTTACTTAAAAATTTTGCTTCCTTTTATCTTTGGCCCACAATAGCTACAGTAACACTAATATTGTACATTAAAAAGGGAAAAAAAAAAANTAATGTACCACCTTCTGCTAAGAACAAGATAATATGCCACAGATGAACATTTCAAAGCTCATTTTCCCAATTTTACCCACAGATGTAGCATTCATGAAGATTAATTATCAGATTCCTAAAGCAAAAGAATCCTGAATATTGGAGAATTTACATTTGAGAGGTTCAATGTACAAAGAAAAACCTTTCAGAAATTGCTAAACTACTGCACCACAGAAGGAATTCAAAGAATCCATAAGTAAAACTGTTAGACACCAAAAAAAAAAAACAAACAAACAAACCAACCCCTTCTTCATAAATCCCATAATGCACCTCAAAGTCTCAGGCACCATCTTCCAGGACAGAGTGGCCCTTCTCTCATCATTTCCTCCCCCTGTCTACCAGGTGCTAATTCACCTTTTTTCTCCTCCCTTTCTCCACCAGCCCCCTAAAAGATGTGAAGCTTAGCTGCTGATCCAAAAAATTCTGATTCTATGTTCATCTGTGTTACCTTACTTTGTTCTTGTTACTAAAAACTGAAAGCCCCGAACATTGTTAATTTATTCCCAAATTCATTACCTCTTACTTAAAAATTTTGCTTCCTTTTATCTTTGGCCCACAATAGCTACAGTAACACTAATATTGTACATTAAAAAGGGAAAAAAAAAAATCTCTTTCAGAGTCCACTTGACAGTGACATAAGATTGTAAGATTTTTCACTGGGATCACTTGTTACCAAAAAAGATTCTCACAGTACATGTAAAGGAATCTTACCCTTACCCTCCTGTAACACTGTTGTTTCACATACACTAACAGCAGACTACGAATGACAAATCAGACAACAGTTAATGGCTACCGCAAATAAAATTAAGTCAGAACGAGCAATTAAATTAAGCAACTAATAGGTTCCTTCCTAATTTGCAAAGATGTCTTTGACAGCAATGCATGATCCCTAAACTGGAAGCCAATACTAGAAAGAGCTGATCCCCTCCAAACATTTACAAGTTACTCTGTTGGTAAAAAGATTTAATTTCTTTCTACAGTTCATTGTTCTTGATAATAATAATAAAAAAGCAAATCTACAATGGGTACCATTATTACAGTTAAAAGAGTAGAAAAAAAAAAGAATATATATATGGATGGTAACAAAATACAAGGTTACATTAAAAGAGGAAAAAATGTAAAGAAAGTAAATAAAAACAATAAAAACACACAAGAATACCCCACAAAGAACAAACAAATAAAAAACACCAAACAAAGAACAACAGAGTTTCTTTTTGTTCAGAACTTACACTGGGATGGATCCATAACCAAGAGAAGCAGGGGAAAAAGGCACTCACTATTTTTGACAGCCAGGAAGCTTTCAATGACAATACGTAAGAAATAGTCCCCTCTTTAGGTAGGGATGAACAGTATACAACAAACTTGATACATCTAAATCTATAAAGCTGTAAAACATTAGATATTTCTTAGCAAAATAAATAAACCACACACAAAAAATCTTTTGAAATTTAATCAGTCAACTGTTATCTCCACCTGAGTTCTCCTGAGTATACTCTGTAGTATGAGGAAGAGAGAAAATTGGGTGTCCTAGCACCAGAACAGATTTCAAAAGGCCCAAACAATAAATTTCTCAGACTTTAATGCTTGTCTGATAATTTTAATACTGCTAAATACAGATTCCAGCCTCATATCCATTAGTCAGTATGAGATCCAATTCATTCTTACACAACTACAGCTCTGAGATAATTCAGAGCACTGGTTGAAAGCTAGTAGAGACTTGCCAAAATAAAGCTTTTTGTTCATAATGGTGACTCTGCTTCCACCTGTCACAGTCCCAGATGAGGTAACAGCCCTAAACTTTGGAATTGCTGCTTTGTATTTCCACATACAGAGACTACAACAGGAACTGTAATACAGGTGATTTACAGTTTCTGAGGATTCATGAATTTAAGATTTTGTAGCATCATTCCTAGCATCATTAGCATTTCCTGAGGTAGTCACAAAGACAACATACCTCTCAAACTTGGACAGCACAAGTATATACAGAAGGCTTACCACTACAGTTATGCTTGCTTAAAGAGAAGTGAAACTTTCTTATTTAATCTTCTGTTAGATATAGTCCTATATAAAGTATTGTTTTCTAAAATATAGTCTTATATAAAATATAAGAAATATAGTCTTATATTAAATGTAACTACAAGAGAGAAACAGAAAGTACCAAAACTTAAGCAGGGAAAATGAACTGCAATGTATTAAGAGAAGTATTTGTTATATTTACAATTAAATAATCATAGAATAGCCACAGCCTTCAGTGTGGTAGCAGCCATGGTTGGTCCTCTACAGCAACCAACACCTTGCAACTCGAGGGGCAGTTAGATGAGCGCCACTAACCACTCAGGGTTGGAGCTTACCTTGTACACTGGCAGAGGCTCAGTGCCCTGCCCTATGTGCTGCAGGCAGCTAAAGCCCCCCCAGAGGCACCCACAGCCCCTGGTTGTTCACCCTGTGCTTTTTGGGGGCTTCTTATAGCCCGGGGGGCTGCTGAGCAGCGGGCGGTGCCCCTCTGTAGATTAGTAGATGGTTAGTAGATTAGTTAATTTGCCGCGGGGCTGCCGGCTCTGCAAAAAGTAACTTCTTGTAGATGCCTTCTGGAAATCACCATCTCCAAGCACACACAGAGCTGCAACTCTCACAGTCCACAGCACAGCTACAGCCATAAACTGCGTCCTTAGCCTAGGCTACAGCATCTTACACCAGAAAGCAACTGCTTCACACCAGAGAGAAACCATGACAACAGAATAATGCATATAACTGTAATACCTCTGAACGTCTGCTGATGCAGGTATGTTTTCAGAACAACAAAATAAAATGCTATTACTGTTTCACTGAAGAAACATAACCTAAATATCTACTTTGTGTAACTCAAATTTGCCACAAGTGGTATGCAGCCAGTTAGCAGCAGCAATATTGCAAATCTTACAATCCCTACTCTGTTTCACCCTGTAAGCACCACAAAAACATCTTTCATTTTGCACTGCCTCTTACAATCTTTCTCTCTATACCTGTACATTCACACATAGACAGGAAATTCAGGAATAGAAAGAAAAATAAAAGTCTAACTTATCCAGTGAGATATACTGAAAATCTAAAGGTCACTTCCTATGTATTAAAGGCAAACTAAGGTTTCAAAGACAATACCCGAAGAGAGAATAAAAAAATATACAAAAAATACAGTCTTTATGTATGTTTACACCCACCACTTCAAGCACAGGCAATACCATAATATGCAGTTTTATTCTTTTCAATAGCTTCTATATGCTGTCTACACTAAATTCAGAATTATGCCAACCTTAAGATTTTTTTTGTTTTGTTACTGCTGTTAGGATATTGCCATCAGAGAATCCAAATGAACAATATGAAAAAATTAAACCTGCCTTCAAAGGTTTTCTAAGGTGAGATGACATGGCCTTCCTTTTACTGTATGGAATTAAGCAAGTAGGTATTAGTTAAACACATCAAAAACACAAGCATTAACTTTGAATACCCTGCTTGAAACTACATTTCTTTGGGTCTGAGTAGTTAGCATTTCTACATGAGATTTAGAGGCATGCACTGCATGTACAAAGCTTACAGGCTGGAAAGTGTGGAGCTTTTCTCATCCTACTGCTTCTGTCCCTAGTTAGAATTCCCACCATTTCACTTCCCAGCCTTCTGTATCCGGTGCAAAGCAGCCTTCTCTCTTCACTGTCCAAAAATAAGGAAATCATCAAAGCATTACAGAAGGACTCACATAACATTGTGGGGGGCAGCACAAAAACCACTGTGCTAAGCAAGCTCAGACAGAACAACCTGGAATCTTGTATTTCTCTGTTCCAGCCACACCAAGCCGAGCGGTGCAGCTGACACATCTGCAGCACGTCACCCAGAGGAACCTGGACAAGACTGAGATACTACTCCTAAGGTTCAACAAGGCCAAGTGCAAGGTCCTGCAGCTGGGTCAGGGCAGCCCCCAGTATCAATATAGGATGGGAGACCATAGGATAGGGAGCATCCCGGCAGAGGACTGGAGAGTACTGGTAAATGAAAAGCTGGACACAAGCCAGCAAGATGAGCTTGCAGTGCAGAAGGCCAATCATATCCTCGGCTGCATCAACAGAAGCGTGGCCAACAGGTCAAAGGAGGTGACTTTGCCCCTCTGCTCTGCTCAGACTCCACCTGCAGTGTGTCATCCATCTCTGGAGCCCTCAGCACAACACAGAACCTGTTGGAGCAGGTCCACACTAAGGCCACAAAAAAATGATCAGAGGGAACATCTGCCCTGTGAAGAAAGGCTGAAAGTTGGGGATATTCAGCCTGAAGAAGACAAGGCTCTGGGAAGAACTTAATGCACCCTTTCAGTACTTAAAAGAGGCTGATGAGAATGGTGTGGACAGACTTGTTAGCAGGGCCTGTTGCAATAGACAATGGTTTAAAACTACATAGGGGAGACTCAGACTAGATACAGGGAAGAAATTTCTTACACTGAGGGTGGTGGAACACTGGCACAGGTTGCCCAGAGATCTAATAGAATCCCCATCCCTGACAGGACTCGGAGCAACCTCATCTAGTTAAAGACGTCCCTGCTTCTTGGAGGGGGGTTGGATAAGGTTAACTGTAAAGATCCTTCCAACACTAAGCATGCTATGCTTCCATGATTTTACTAGTGTCATGATGGCAGATATACATTCTATAAATTCTCCTCATGATCTTAAAGGTTAAGAAACATTTTTGATATACTAGGCCTCTTTAATTCACCCTGAATACAGGAAAATTATTTTGGTATCATCAACTAAGAAATTTAACAGAAGGCGTTTCCCTTTTCCCCTCCCTGTATTCCACTGACAACCTGTACCTACCTAAACAACTCAGTAAGGGCTCTGTCTTGCTCAGACTATGCTTACCCTTTACAGACAACTATTTGTCTTTACAGATTTCAGGATCTAGCCAACCTCTGCTGAAAGATAAAATAATCATGTTCCTCATTGTACCATTTTCACATCCCTATCCACAAACGTGACTGTCCCCCATCTCTTTGACACTACTGACAAGTCTTTAAAGATCAAAAGTAACTGACTGAACTTGGCAAGGTATCATGCTATTTACTACTGAGAATTTAAGAGAAGTTAATGGTTTGGCATCAGAAAATTTGGCTTTCAGGAAGACTGGCCAAACAGCCATGTGACTCAGTGCTGGTCTCATGAAGTTGATTTGTCCATATAAATTTGGTCAGAGAACACAGGCTCTTTCCTGACCTATGTAACATATCATTCTTCCTTTTACTTCCTTTTATAAAACCCTTTGCTATGTGTTTTGCCTAACTTCAGGTGTTTAATTCACACCCATTTCTCCTGTAAAGTTTGATAAATAGGTGTAACTCCTTATCTCTCTGCTAACTGCAACCAAAAACTTCAGTGTGAAGTCTCACTTCCCAATAACCTGTGTAGTAACACACATTAAAAAGTATTCTGGATATGAATTAAACGATGCATTTGTCTCAGAAAAATGTTAATGGATCTGAATTAATTGAACATCAGCTCGACCTTCTAGAGGCAACATGACAGAATATCATAAAAACATTTGCTATTAAGTGCAAATGTATTCCCATCTCTACATTCCCCAGTGAGGGGAGAAGGGGTAATCTATAAGCAAGCCATGGGGTATAGAGGGATGCTGTACAAGGACTAAGACTTGAGGTGTTCAACTCCAGCCATCAGAAGTAATTATACACTGCAGCTTTCCCCTGACCAAAATAAATACCTTTAAACTGCTCATATGACCAAAAGTTGCAAACTTTGGTATGAAAAAATGCAGAACACACAGACAAAAAAAGTGACAAAAGGAAAATATAAGGATGAAGAACTAAGATAGGAAAAAAAGTACAAAATAAGTAAATTTCTCTCTCTTTTTTAATAGCAATTCAACCAAGATAACTCAATTTTCCACAGTCTGATGTTCTTCCAGCAGCATTCAGAAAGGATATTCAGAAAGACTGGAACAATGTCCATTCTGTCTTTATTGTTGTAAACAGGTAACTGGTTTGGTTTCTCTCTTCTTGCTTTAGAGTTCTTAGACTGGAGTTACTATGTTAACAAATGTGGGTCTCCCTTTACCATGTTTCCATGTTCTAGTTGCCTATTCAGTGTATTGCAGATTAATTGACCCTTGGAATTACCTGCACTTGTGTCATCCTTCATTAATAGCCACACCCTCCCACCCCCCAACCCCAAGCTACTTCCAGTTCCATTTTCCTTACAAGTTTCACAGACATCCAAATTCCAGTGTATTTCCATCTACAGTATTAAAAGCTAAACACCTTAGTATACATCTGCTCTTGACCTCTGCCAGGTAATAGAGGGGGTAGCAAGCAAAACTAATGTGCCAGGACAAGTAGAGAAATTAAATTCACAACTTTTGGTTCCCAAGGAAAACAACACAATTAACTTAAGAGTCAAGACAACTCATGGTGCCTCATCATAAAGTGGGGAAAATTTAATTTTTCATTAAAGTAATGCTCGGGACCATTGTTTTCCTTATTTTGCCTCAAAAAAGACAAGATGCACCAAAACGTCTTTTTTTTTTTTTTATTAAAGTAATATCGTGTATCTTTTTTTTCCTTTTTTTTTCCAAAAAAAAAAAAAAAACACAAAAAAGTTTTTTTTTTTTTTTTTTTTTTTTTTTTTTTTACAATTGGAATCTCCTTCAGAAATTATTATTTTATGCTTTGCAGGATAATTATCTCCAATAACCATATAAGCTCTATAAACTAAATCATAAGAGAAGAACATTCCTCTCAGCTGGTTTTATTTTTGATAAGTTCTGATAAAATCCTTTCTGCACCTGTTGAAATTTTATCTACCTCACAAGTCTTGCAATGAAAAACCAGTCTTGAATGATGAGCTTAGCTTCTACTTATAAAAACGTGAAGGGATTAAAAACACTTTACTGCAGCTGCACATTTTCCTGGCAAAGAGTAACAGCAGCGGATAATTGTACAACAAATAACACTGTGCACAAAAATTAGAATTCAATTCATAGCACTTCCCAAAGTCAGCATGTCTCCACAGTTCCAGTGCTAGGAATCTGAGCCTCTGCTGATTCCTTCTGCTGAAGTAGCTCCAAATGTTCAAATACACACAGAGACTGGGTGGGGGAACAGAACAAATCCACACTGACTCACGAAGCCTAAGAAATCATTGCCTGAGATGCCAAAGCAAGTCTAAAGGAAATTGGATTATTTATAAAATGCAGAACAGCATCAAAGAAGAAAGATTATTTCACCAGTGCATACTATGGATTCACAGACAAAGCATTGTCCCATGGGAGGCAGAATGCATGGTTCAAATCCCCAGGGCCTGAGCTGGTATCCATTTCACCTGTACTGAAACACCCCAGCTGCTGAAGTAACAAGCATAAGGAAGAGACAGGCACTTCTGCCAAATTTCTCCTTCCTCCTTTTGTATTCAATACTTGGGAAAAGCAAACACTTTACAGATTAAACAGATAAACCATTTCCCATGAAGTCTAGACTCTTTATTTTTGTTTTGCCAAACAAATCCAAAAGTTTTTAGAAAGTAGTTGAATTCAATTACCCTTAGAAAACAGTTATGTATTATGCAGTCTGTCACACTGATAAATTCTAATCACACAGGCCCATTTCAGCCAAATCTGACAGAGAAACAGAGGTCTCCAAGACAGAATCACAGAATGTTAGGGATTGGAACGGACCTAGAAGATCATCTAGTCCAATCCCCCTGCCAGAGCAGGATCACCTAGACCAAGTCACCCAGGAACAGATCCAGGCGGGTCTTAAGTGTCTCCAGAGATGGAGACTCCACAACCCCCCTGGGCAGCCTGTTCCAGAGCTCTGGCACCCTCACTGAGAAAAAATTTTTCCTTGTGTTTACCCTAAACCTCTCGTGCTCCAGCTTGCACCCATTGCCTCTCGTCCTGTCAATGGATGAGAAGAATCTGGCTCCATCCTCTCTACACTCACCCTTAACATATTTACAGACATTGATGAGGTCCCCCCTCAGTCTCCTCTTCTCCAGGCTAAAGAACCCCTAAGACACTGAGTTCCCCCAAGGTTCACAGGAATCAGCTGCTGGGTAGAAGCAATACATACAGATTAGTCATTGCATTGTGGAAAAGAAAACAGAACTTGGCTCTCACCCACTTTGAGCAGCAGCAATGAACTGTTCAATAGAAGCACTTGCCTAGCTCCAAAGCAGCCACAACACTGCTGCTGCTTGCCAAATGGAGAGGGACGTTGAGAAGAACCCTTATGTCTTCTGGGGTAGTACAGAGCACAGGAGAGCAATGAAGGCATGACAGCAGACAGAAGCCAGGGAGCACCAAGGGCACTGCAGCAAGTTGTCATGGGAATCAGTGCGGAAAACTTCCAGTAATGAGTGGAGGACACAAGCTTGAAGACAATCACTCTTTCAGACTTCCATAGCTCCCAAAAGCTTATTTTTAGCTTGTTTTTCATGTTATCAATAGTGTTAAGTAATCTTATGATAGCACACCTCAAAAACAGACCACTTTCTCTAATGCAAGTTACTTAGAAGTTTATACCCTAATATTCCAATTAGGAAATACTGCAATCAAGTATGTGCCACAACATTTAAGAATATTAATCTAAAAAGTGCACACTGAAATATACATCTACATTCTGTAAAAAAACATAGTTCACAGCATATGATGGGATCAAGAATCAATGGTCAGAGGCAGTCAAGCATGAAACACCTGAGATAAGACATCTCAGGAAATAACCACCTCTTCATCTGCCAAATGGTAAAACTGGCAAATCACTCTCACAGTCAGATGCCCTGATCAAGGTAAAAAACCTTTTAGTCTTGTATGTTTAACGATATAAGAATATAGCCACATCCAGTCACTAAGACTGTGCAAGAATGTCAAAATTATATTAACTACTTTAGAGTTCAAAAGAGATGCACAGCTTTTAATCAAGAAAAAACATAACAGAACTAATATTTTTTTCTTTTGGGGAGGGAGGGTGCAGTGGATGACGTGCTAGTAAGACCTGAACTATGCAAGAAGCACCACTGTGGAAGTTCTTTGGCCAAAAGGAACATGAAAGAAGCACCAAGCCATAACCCTTGCAACCACTGAGGCTGGACAGAACACAGCTCCAGGGGTTCATGGCAAAGAACTCTCTGAACACAAACCAGCATGACAACAGAGGCCCAGGTGAGATAGTTCATATTTGAGCACCACCTCCTCCAAGCTCAAGACAGGTGCACTCATTCCATGGAGCAAAAAGTCAAGTAGAGGAAACAGAAGACCACCAGAAGTGCTCTGTGATTCATTGT
>VYZU01035091.1:1742-18907 GCA_013401355.1 Ceyx cyanopectus
TCTTCACTGGAATGTATTGTTATTCTTCAGTCTATCATTATGGCTGCAGCTTAAATAGAGGACTTGAATGATTACTGCTTTGTTTGCTTGGCTGTGCTAATTTAATTTAATTTAATTGCTTATATGCTTTGGTTTACTGAATAACTGGGTGTTGATGTTCATTATTCCTTATTAAGAAAGAATCTTAAAGTGAAAATAAAAGTGTGAAGGACATAGGGTTATGGCATTAATTTATGAATGCTGCATGTGACTGACTTCAGGCATGAATGTTTACTGTGTGACTGTATTTACTGTGCAGGTACTTATACATGTATATAGGGGTTTTATTTATTAACTGATTTCTAGGGAATAAGTAGGGAGTCAACACCAAAAAATTCAGATAAAACTACTTCAGGTAAACAGGGCAGGGGGTTAAGAAACAACACATGAGCTATGAGCTGTGAAATACTCTCTCCAGACTCCAGAAAATTATACAGGTGTTTCAGCATGACAAGGGGCAAACAGATCAAAAGGGCTATAATGTGTTAAAAACTCCTCCTTTCTGAGGCGATGGTCAGTTTACCAGGAATTTATTTATGAGGAGCAAACTGACACTGTCACTGTCTTGGAGGGCTGAGGGATAATACGTCTTAAGTATCCAGCATTATGTAAAACTTAGGTAAGTGAGAACAGTTACATTAATCCTCTTCATTTATGCTTTGTTATATCCTTGCTTTTAATAGTAAAGTTGCCACAAAGAAAGTCAGAACTTGCAGTCTAACATGAGAGTCTGTACTGTTCATTGTCTTCATCATAGAGGGATCCAGAACACGTGGCCAGTGAAAACCTCAAATTGTCTGATCACTTTAGATTCATCTTGGAAGCAAATCACGAACCACAGGACATGTGCTAACCTGATCACATCTACATCTTATGTTGTATTACATGCAAGCACATGCATACAGAGGTGCTCTTGCATTACATCCAGCAACCATTCTTTCACGTTGGAAGACAAGAGAAATGGAAGATTCTGTATTTCTCCTTAAGGATATCACATCCTTGATGCTTTGCATTTAAAAATTAATTAAAAGTGAAGACCTCTTCACGGCAGTCCAAGAAACATGCTGGCATGGAACACTTCCATTCATCTTTCTCTGGAGAGCCATCCTTTGCATGATGAAGGCACTGGACATTTATTGGCATATCTTGTCTGGTTCACAAAACGACTCTCACGACTTCCCAAGGCTTTCAGTGCAGACATAAATGTTAAAACTGTCATGTCTACAGCACAACTGCAGTTACTTAAGGCTTTCTCCAGATACCACATTACTTATATGATGAAGAGCATAAGATGAGGGCTTACATTAGTTTTGAAGAAAGGATGCCAAGCATTGCTTAAGGACCAAAAGTTAGACTAGATGCAAAGTGAAGTCAGATATCACGTGAAAATTTCAGATTTTTACTTTTGGGGTTTTTTTGTAACAGCACAATAGTTCTTCCTTATGCACTGGGTAGTGAGCTTTTAAAGTGAAAAGTTTGTGTCTAGCATATTAATGTTCAAAGTTTTCTAATTTAAACATAATACAATAGGTGAGTACTCCAAAATATAAATATATGAGTGGATATGAATGGTATTACTACTCTATGTATGATGCTGAATAGTCAAAACTGTGTCAGGCTGTTCTGTTCTCTTATAAAGTATTTAAATTATTTATTGACATGTAAAGTTAACAATTTTCAGTGTTTACTCCAGCTTGTGTTATATCTCGTATGAATGAAGCTCTTTGGACCTTGCATTTTTATCTAATTTTCTCAATGNAATAATTCTTGACCCAAGACTATTCTCTAAAGCCTTCATCCTTTACTGTTCTGGACTGGCCAACCCCTGTTTTAGTACATTCAAGGAAAGTGGTGGAGACTCCCAGGAGGTTATGAGCTAAAACTGTATGGAGAAGATAATGTTGAATATACTCCAGTAACATGAGGTTTTTAAAAGACCAATTCTGCCTGGGATTTGTCACATTATGAAGTAAGCGGGAAAGACTATTTAAAAGGAATCTTTTGTGACAAAAATTAGTATTTACTTAGTGTTTAAGATTTTAAAAATAAAAATTTAGTACTAATTATCTTCACTGGAATGTATTGTTATTCTTCAGTCTATCATTATGGCTGCAGCTTAAATAGAGGACTTGAATGATTACTGCTTTGTTTGCTTGGCTGTGCTAATTTAATTTAATTTAATTGCTTATATGCTTTGGTTTACTGAATAACTGGGTGTTGATGTTCATTATTCCTTATTAAGAAAGAATCTTAAAGTGAAAATAAAAGTGTGAAGGACATAGGGTTATGGCATTAATTTATGAATGCTGCATGTGACTGACTTCAGGCATGAATGTTTACTGTGTGACTGTATTTACTGTGCAGGTACTTATACATGTATATAGGGGTTTTATTTATTAACTGATTTCTAGGGAATAAGTAGGGAGTCAACACCAAAAAATTCAGATAAAACTACTTCAGGTAAACAGGGCAGGGGGTTAAGAAACAACACATGAGCTATGAGCTGTGAAATACTCTCTCCAGACTCCAGAAAATTATACAGGTGTTTCAGCATGACAAGGGGCAAACAGATCAAAAGGGCTATAATGTGTTAAAAACTCCTCCTTTCTGAGGCGATGGTCAGTTTACCAGGAATTTATTTATGAGGAGCAAACTGACACTGTCACTGTCTTGGAGGGCTGAGGGATAATACGTCTTAAGTATCCAGCATTATGTAAAACTTAGGTAAGTGAGAACAGTTACATTAATCCTCTTCATTTATGCTTTGTTATATCCTTGCTTTTAATAGTAAAGTTGCCACAAAGAAAGTCAGAACTTGCAGTCTAACATGAGAGTCTGTACTGTTCATTGTCTTCATCATAGAGGGATCCAGAACACGTGGCCAGTGAAAACCTCAAATTGTCTGATCACTTTAGATTCATCTTGGAAGCAAATCACGAACCACAGGACATGTGCTAACCTGATCACATCTACATCTTATGTTGTATTACATGCAAGCACATGCATACAGAGGTGCTCTTGCATTACATCCAGCAACCATTCTTTCACGTTGGAAGACAAGAGAAATGGAAGATTCTGTATTTCTCCTTAAGGATATCACATCCTTGATGCTTTGCATTTAAAAATTAATTAAAAGTGAAGACCTCTTCACGGCAGTCCAAGAAACATGCTGGCATGGAACACTTCCATTCATCTTTCTCTGGAGAGCCATCCTTTGCATGATGAAGGCACTGGACATTTATTGGCATATCTTGTCTGGTTCACAAAACGACTCTCACGACTTCCCAAGGCTTTCAGTGCAGACATAAATGTTAAAACTGTCATGTCTACAGCACAACTGCAGTTACTTAAGGCTTTCTCCAGATACCACATTACTTATATGATGAAGAGCATAAGATGAGGGCTTACATTAGTTTTGAAGAAAGGATGCCAAGCATTGCTTAAGGACCAAAAGTTAGACTAGATGCAAAGTGAAGTCAGATATCACGTGAAAATTTCAGATTTTTACTTTTGGGGTTTTTTTGTAACAGCACAATAGTTCTTCCTTATGCACTGGGTAGTGAGCTTTTAAAGTGAAAAGTTTGTGTCTAGCATATTAATGTTCAAAGTTTTCTAATTTAAACATAATACAATAGNCACCTGCTGCTAAAAACACTTGTCATGTTGAATTACATACCCTGCACAGATATTGTTGCAATTAGCAATTACAAAATATCACAACAGAAGTGTACAAAGGTTTAGAATCCAAATTTTTAGCTGGATGTAATCATGTCCTAATTTGCTTAGGCATGTGTCAATGAGTTCTGTTCATCTGTATATACTTTTTATTGATCTGTGTGTGCAGACATTGTAATTGCACATGTAAATTTGGAGCAATGTGATATAAGCCTGATCTGAAATTCCAAGTATACCCTCATGCCCAGTGTTTCTGATTGACTGGTTGACTGCCAGACAGACAGTCAGAAATACTGGGCCCACAGACTTGGTGCAATTAAGCCCATCTGAATTCAGTGCATGTCTTTCCTCAGAGAATGATTACTGATTATACTTTTTTGAAGTTGCTCAGTTCATGAACATTTTCTCTTCAACAACCAAGTATCTCCAAGGTAAGATTCAACCCATTTTTGGGGTACAAATTTATTTCCCTTCTCTTCCCACACCTCTGCTAACATTTCCAGATGTGGCAGATGTGCCACATGGCAAGAAAGTAAGTAGTAGTATTTAGAATGTATCCAGAACAAAATAAATTTGAATTTTAACCAGTGTAGGCTCTCTAGGAAGCCCCCTGGACCCATTCTCTGATGGTGTAGCTGCATGTGAGTAACACACCAGCAGCATCTGAGCATCCTGCTTCATTAGCAGGAAGTGGAGAACTGTGGAGATGGGGACTGGGAAGTGCTGGTCAGTCTGGGTGAGTCAGGGCAAAGGCTTGAGGAAACTGGTGTGTTTGAACAATGGTCCATATTGTGAGGATATATTTTTCTCCTTAGTGTATGTAGCACACTTAGATATTACCCACAGTAGCATCTTTTCATGAAGAAAGAAATAAAAGAAAACAAAACAGCAAAAACAACTAAAACACACAAAAGTCAAGAATATAGGCAGGGAAGGAAAGAGACAGGAAACACTGGTGTTCCCATCCAGTGCCTTGATACAACACTAAACAGTCAGTTACTGGGGATCAACAGCTATTTCTTCTTTTTTTGGTTCTCCAGCAACTAGAATCTATTTTGATTTCTTGGTGTCCTTTCTAGTTATGCTGTATTACTCATAACTGCAGCGCAGTGGTAGCTGCCAATACAAATTTAGTCTTTTCTGTTTATTCTGTACTGTCCTGTCAAAGCAGATAAGTCTGCTTTGCATTAGGGCTCAAAAATTTAATTGTGGGAAAATGATGAGTCACTCCAGCTAAGGTAAACCAATGCCTATGTCAGGGGACATTTTTTTGATGTACAAAGCAACAAAATGACATTAGGGCCATGAGCCAAAATCACTACCTCTCACAGAGAGGTGTCATTTACATTTCCCTGGGACAACAAGTCTTTTAAACCAGAGAGAGAGTGATTTGGGGTCTAGCTGGAAAAAAAAAAAAAAAAAAAAGATAATAAAACAATAAAAAGTATTCTTCCAAGCTTTATTAGCAATTCAAGCCACCTACTTGTGAATGTCTAATGAACTTCTCTCAAGAGTGCTCAGGATAGTTAGACTATTTTCTTATCCCCCTGAGGTATGAAGATTGCCAATGAAATGATGGGAGTGACCATTTCTAGGAACCAGAAATGCCACAAAATTGAGCTCAGCTGAGTCAGTCCACGGTGTTGACAAGGTTTGTTAGGATTGCTTTTCAGTCATCGCTGAAGGCCTTTTATTTCTCTTTTCCAGGATGAAGGTGTGGCTGATGTTACATATTTTCTAGCATCATACCTCATTGCAGAGCTGCATCTCTGAAATCCAGTTCATTGCAAGAGAGTTACACCAATTAGAGTACTACATGTAATATTCCTTAGGAATAAGAGAATTGAGCCTTCTGCATGAATGGTGGTGCTGTCTGAAGGAAGCAAGACTGAACTAAGTGTCTGCAGGATTTTCTTGCGGATGGGTAAATTTTCAGCAGAACAAATAGCAGAAATTGAGTAGAAATGCATATGGAAATTCCATGAAGGATAAATAGAAATTAATTCAAAACCTTTTTTTTTGGAATAATTTGGACAAGACATAATGGAGTTCATAGTTTACAAGTGAGAAGTATATAGCTGGTAAAACAGCTCTCAATTAATTTACATTTTCTGCTACATCTTTATGGTGAAACTCAGCTGTATGTTAATGGTCCTCAGAAGAATCTAGACAACACTGATGCTCTACTTATACTTCTTAAGGGTAAAATTCACCCTATTGAAGAGGACAAGCTTAAGATCTATGCACCCACTTAGTACCACTTATCCCAATTTTCACTTAACAAGGCCATAAGTAGTGTATACATCTGGATTGTCCTTCTGCACTGAAGTGAATTTTCTCCCTAGTAAATTAGATTGGTCTGATGTGTGCTTAAAAGGAAGAAAATCTTTGCTTTCATTAGAGGTTGTTCTGGGAAATTGCTTCTTGACCTATAACTTAAACAAAAATTTTCAGTTCTTCAAAACTGCTTTGGTACTCGTATATGGTATATTTACATGATTTACCATTTGATAAAACAGCAAAGTTGAACTAATGGAGCCCATCAATCATGCAGGGGAATAAAGTTTTTGAGGGAGCTGCTTGTTCTTTTGCTATTCAGATCCTTTCTGTGGATGGATTTTTTAATATACGTTTATTTTGATGTTTGAGTAAAATTGGTATAGAGTGGGTTGAGTAGCATCATAAGACCATAAGCATATCCCTCAGCAGAAAACACAGAATGGTGGAATGCAGTTATATATTTAACTTATGTACGAGGGAGATAAACAGGATAATTTTGCAAGCCAAGAAGACATGACAAAGTTTAATTAACTGGAAGGTGTAGTGTGCACTCAGACTTGTGCAGTTTGTGCTGGGTTTGTTTCTGAAGGCGGGTCAGGCCCACCTGCGAGTGCATCTACCTTACTGCACGCGCAAGGCCTGCGATGCTACAAACGCCTCAGCCACTCCCAGATGCAACTATACAGAGCCCTCTAGCTCTGGACTTTAAAATAGGCTGCTATTTGCACGCATACGCATTAGGGCATGAACAGTACCTTCCTGTGGCCTCAAACACAGGTTTTTATTTGCAGGAACACAGGCTCTGCAAGATATTCCAGTCACAGTTAATGAAGTCCTTAATGAACTGATGGGCCTGTTTCTTATCTCGCTTATGCCAGATTTAAACCTATGTAACTCCATTAACTTGTTGAGTTGATCCTAATTTTACATAAGTGTAAAAAAGATGAGAACCAGACGTTTTATGTTCTCATTATCTAGGAGAATACGAAGTATGAAGTTCTTAAGAACCTTTTTTCTGTTTTATATCAGTTACAAAGAGACTTAAGCGCTCCCTCACCTTTGACCCTCCCCACTTTCCCTATGTACCAATTTCTGCAGCTACTTTGTTTTCCAACAGTTAGGCTGATCGTGCAAGTTTTGATCTCACTGTGGTTTTGTAACTCCTGAAATGAGTTTTGTAAACTTTTTTCGTAGTGAGCACATTCCTTTTCACATGAATCAAAACTATGCATTCCTCCTCCCTTCCCACAGAGCCCTCTTCTAACAGTTCAGCTTCTCCATAACATTCCTAGCTTTTCTCTGATGTAAAGAAATTACCAGTACAGAAACTAGGCATAGAACATGAGTGTAATATTGTGGAACTGAAGGAAAAATCTTTTTCCTACTCATAGTTTAGTTTTGGTAATGTTTAATCTGGGCCTGTTGTTTTCAGCTGATTACGTTGAACTTTGTCTCCAGTAGTTTACCTTCCATGCAAACTCTGAATTGAAAGATCAGTTTTACCCCAAGGAGACATACTCTGTGTACACAGAGAAAATTATTTTAGATGTTTTGTTTGACTTTTATTGTGTTTTGATATTGCCCTGATATGACTTACAATACATTAATGTACTGTACACTTCTGTCTCCATAGTCAAGTTCAAATGCTCTGCATCAACCTGATCTTCAAGAAATTCAAGGCAAAGATTCTTGTGAGAAGCTCATGTATCAGGTACTTTTGCCAGCTGACTCTAACCACATACACATCTGAATGACAGAAGTGGTCAGCAATACAACAGGAGCCCTAGTAAGACATCTGAAATCCTGAAAGCATGAATCTGAGCTGACCTACACCATGTTCGCTCTGGAGTAATGCCTCTGACTTTGATGGAGTCACTCATAATTTACAGCTATGTAAGATCAAATATATAGCCCAGAGTACAGAAATGTTAACATGGATAGTCTCAGTCAGAGAAGGACTGCTTATTCTAATGGTACCTCCTGTCAGTCAAGTCATAGACTAGATGTCACTTATGAGGACAATGGGTCACCCTTTTTCTTCTGTTCTGAATATAATTAAAAATATAAAAATGATAGTTAGGATGGAAAAATGAACTATTAGGATAATAAATAAGAGGACTGAAAAGAGAAATCAGAATGGAGAATGAAAGGCAAGTGCCCTAAACAGCCCCAAACCAATTACCTCGGGCTTAGCAGAGGGTGAGGTGGTTGTCTGAGTGGCTTGAAATGAACCGCATTACTCAGCTGTGCTACAGTAGTCATTTCCTATTTCATTCTCCCAAGGCTTATGCAAGACTCCTGCAGAAAGTGCCAAGTTTCTGCCAAGAGAGGCATTGAGAGCTCCAGGATCCCTCTGCAGCCAAAGCCAATGTGGGATGAGGGCAAACCCCCTCCAGGAGTCACATCTGGTGATATCAGACCAAGTAAGTGAGAACAGAGCAATGGCCATCTAGTAAAGTCATGTCAGATATGTCTAAACAAATGCAGTGTTCAGACCACATCATTCAGTGCCTGAGATGAAAGAAAAATGAATAAAATTCAGAAGGTGAAATGCTGAATAGGTAATTATTTCCCCTTTGTGCAGTCCTGCAATGTGCCCAACCCTTTACATTTCATATAGCAGTGACTAAAGGTTAATATCCCTTTTATAATAGCTTATGCATAAAACCAAATTTATTTATTTTTTATGAAAAAGAAAGAGGACTGAAATCCACTGTTCACAGGGTATAAGACTTCTCTGTACCTAATTGCAGGCCTGGTGTTAGATGTGCTGAAAACTCACATCAGTTTAAAGATACATGAGTTCCGTTCTCTGCCATAACCTTACAGTGCCAAAAAGACTTGTATCTTCAAGTGACTGCCAACATGATGGGATTCCATTCTGAATTCCAAAGTGAGATGCCTTGGTTTAAGGACCAACTATTCAGAGCTGCTCTTGGAGCCCTCCAATTACCTCTGAAATCAGGGGGCACAATGTAAGCACTGTTGAAATACAGTCCTGGGTGTCTCATACTGGAATTTTTAACCGTGAAGGTACCTGAAAGTTACAGGACATTTCAAAAATGTTAAACTGGAGATGACAGTGCTTTTTAAAGCACAGCAATACCTAAGTATGACAAATACTACAGAAGTGCTAATGCTGTTTGGCAATTTTCTGGAAGGTCTGTGGAGCATAAATTCAGTTCGTTAACTGATGCTGATACCTCCAGAAATCATTTCAAATTGTTTTCCTGAAATAAGACTTGAACCCAGATGGCAGAGGTGAACCTGCTACCCTAGCCTCCAACAAGACATGTTATAGGTTCAAAAACAATATTTATATTCCCAAATCTCAATCTCTCTCTCTCTCTTTTTAAAGCTGATTAAAATTAAAAGCATGACCTGCCACATCACATTACATCAAAACATGATGTAACTTCTTAATTTAAAAAAGTTTTAATTTATGATGTTGTATTATGCCACAAAAAGCTTTTGTTTTCCCCAGAGAAACTATAAATTTTTTACAGCGACTGTTTATCCAGTATCTTTGGCAGACTAAAACAGTGAGCGTTGGCAAAAAGCAGATATTTAACAGCTACTGACGAACAGCTTATGAATCACCAGACTTGAATCCTGGCACACATCTCCCTGTAGGTACCTTACTGAAATCACCCATCTTTCCTTCACCTCCTTCTAACTGCAGTAACATTGAGTAACTGACTGATCCTGAACCACTAAACTTGAGCTACTTTATCCTTTCAAGCCTTTATATTTTTGGAGGAAAGCACTCTTGCTGTAAAAGTGCCCCTGCAATAACATTCCAGGAGCAGAGTCCAATATGGATTTCCCACTGATTTTGAACAGCCCAGGAAAATGCTTTTCATTACAACAACGTTTGGCACTTTCACGCTTTTTATTTACAGATATAAAAAGGCTTTGCAAAATAGCTTTACCTATACATTTGTATAGCTGGAGGAACTGAGGCATGAGCAATAGAAGATGCCATTAGTAGAGCCAAAAGTAAACTGGTCCAGTTCTGCTCTGCTGGTTCATATATCTTCCAGATGTTGAATTCATATTGTTTTGCTTATTGTTTTACATGCTTCTGTGAGACCATCTGGACTACCCTAGGACATGATAAGCTATAGGTTTGTTGGCCTAGGTCTCTCACAATCTGCTTACTTGTCTGGGTGCTTCTTTGGGGGGACTGCAGTGGCTGAAGTGAAGAAGTTGAATGGAACTTAAGAACCTTGTCCGAACAAGGGTTTTCAAGCCCTTGGTTTCTAAACAATTGCTTTATAGAGTGAACTGTGTACCATAAATCTGTAGCATAGGAGCATGGTCATATTAGCTTAACTGTCTNATTCCAAAGTGAGATGCCTTGGTTTAAGGACCAACTATTCAGAGCTGCTCTTGGAGCCCTCCAATTACCTCTGAAATCAGGGGGCACAATGTAAGCACTGTTGAAATACAGTCCTGGGTGTCTCATACTGGAATTTTTAACCGTGAAGGTACCTGAAAGTTACAGGACATTTCAAAAATGTTAAACTGGAGATGACAGTGCTTTTTAAAGCACAGCAATACCTAAGTATGACAAATACTACAGAAGTGCTAATGCTGTTTGGCAATTTTCTGGAAGGTCTGTGGAGCATAAATTCAGTTCGTTAACTGATGCTGATACCTCCAGAAATCATTTCAAATTGTTTTCCTGAAATAAGACTTGAACCCAGATGGCAGAGGTGAACCTGCTACCCTAGCCTCCAACAAGACATGTTATAGGTTCAAAAACAATATTTATATTCCCAAATCTCAATCTCTCTCTCTCTCTTTTTAAAGCTGATTAAAATTAAAAGCATGACCTGCCACATCACATTACATCAAAACATGATGTAACTTCTTAATTTAAAAAAGTTTTAATTTATGATGTTGTATTATGCCACAAAAAGCTTTTGTTTTCCCCAGAGAAACTATAAATTTTTTACAGCGACTGTTTATCCAGTATCTTTGGCAGACTAAAACAGTGAGCGTTGGCAAAAAGCAGATATTTAACAGCTACTGACGAACAGCTTATGAATCACCAGACTTGAATCCTGGCACACATCTCCCTGTAGGTACCTTACTGAAATCACCCATCTTTCCTTCACCTCCTTCTAACTGCAGTAACATTGAGTAACTGACTGATCCTGAACCACTAAACTTGAGCTACTTTATCCTTTCAAGCCTTTATATTTTTGGAGGAAAGCACTCTTGCTGTAAAAGTGCCCCTGCAATAACATTCCAGGAGCAGAGTCCAATATGGATTTCCCACTGATTTTGAACAGCCCAGGAAAATGCTTTTCATTACAACAACGTTTGGCACTTTCACGCTTTTTATTTACAGATATAAAAAGGCTTTGCAAAATAGCTTTACCTATACATTTGTATAGCTGGAGGAACTGAGGCATGAGCAATAGAAGATGCCATTAGTAGAGCCAAAAGTAAACTGGTCCAGTTCTGCTCTGCTGGTTCATATATCTTCCAGATGTTGAATTCATATTGTTTTGCTTATTGTTTTACATGCTTCTGTGAGACCATCTGGACTACCCTAGGACATGATAAGCTATAGGTTTGTTGGCCTAGGTCTCTCACAATCTGCTTACTTGTCTGGGTGCTTCTTTGGGGGGACTGCAGTGGCTGAAGTGAAGAAGTTGAATGGAACTTAAGAACCTTGTCCGAACAAGGGTTTTCAAGCCCTTGGTTTCTAAACAATTGCTTTATAGAGTGAACTGTGTACCATAAATCTGTAGCATAGGAGCATGGTCATATTAGCTTAACTGTCTTACTAAGACTGGACTTATTTCTCACACAACTGATAAAAGTCATAATGCTGTCAGTCCCTGGTATACTAGCTGTACTCAACTTTTACTGCTTCCTAGTTCCATGATCCATAGTGCACATATGGGGTATAAAGCCTTCTTAAAATCATAGCCCCTTAACTAAAAGCTTTTTCTGAGAGACAGTGTGGTTTGAATTATATTGAGGACCCCAAACAGCAATTGCTCTTGGGCCACTGCCTTTGAAATAGATCTATTTTAGGTGGATATTCCTCTTTCAAAGGGGCACTTCTAACCCTATTTATGACCCTCACTGCTTGTACCAAATAACCTAAAGGGGGAGTGAAAGCTCCCCAGTACCTCTGATGCAAACACACAACAATGATCTTCATCACATACAATGTGATGGGTGTAAAGGGGACTGGTTTTTTTTCACCATTGTGTTGCTGTTGCTTCGGGTGCCCTAGTGAGAACAGAACCCCAAGCCTTTGACCCACATTTCATGAAACTCCTAAGAGTATCTATTCTATCTCAGTGTTGACTAGAAAAGTTCTAATTTCAAAACCTACCCATGGGTGTCAGGAAACCATGACATCATTTCTGGTACTGAGCACCTTTTCCGTAGTGCCTTTACTCCCAGTGAGAGATTGACAGATTAACCTGGATTGGTTTTATGTGAGATCAAATCTTCAATATGGTTCCATAAGTGGTGTGCAAACATCTATAGCAGCAAAACTGTCAGAGCACTGATGAAATGAGCTGTGGGCTGCTTAAAATATGGTTGTCAACCCACACCTAAAATGTGGTTACCCTACAACAGCCTAAGAGGAGACACTTGGCCAGAGGAAAGGGAAGAAAGTGGTCTCAGGTGAAAATACTGGAGGACACTGAGCTAAAAACCTCCAAACTCTCTTGCAAATATGGAAGGAATTATCTGGAATGAAACTTCTCTTGACATAGGAGGTTTCAAGTTTTGTGGCATCTTACACTATTGTTTAAATTTGTTTCAGGCAAGAAACATACTTTTTAAGGTCAGGAATACAGATTTGTTAGACGCTAAGACACCTGAAAAGCAAGAATACAGATTGTAGGATGAATATTTTAAAGAGTAATTATTTAAATATATTCAAATATGAACATCTTTAGATCCTAAATTTAGTATTCCTTAAAAAAAAAATAATCTTACAATAAAATCTAGCCCACCCTCACATTGTTCATAGCATTTCAGTTTTCTGTTTGAACTAGTTGTTTTGAAAAGTTGTGTCTTGGTTGTTTATTTAAAGTGCCCCACTGATATTTTTGCCCCAGACTTTAATTTTTGGCATAACACTTGCACATATGTTGATGATGATATATGTCTGAAGTTCTCAAAACATGATAGCACACTACGGCTGGTGTGTGAACCACTCAGATGTGATGTGCAGAGGCAGCTCCCTGTTTCCTATATAGAGCCTTTGCCTATACTGTGGATTAAGTGCCTGCCTGGGGCACAAAGCAGCAATCCAGTGGCTGGAAGATCATTCAGCAGCTCCACTCAGGATCAGTTTGGGCAGTGAGCATTCAGCAACGTGGTCCCTGGAGAGACTTGACTTAAAAGAGATGACAACATGTCAAGTAGTTGAGTAAGTAGTTAAGATGTAAGCAGTTGAGTGGTCTGGAGATGCTGCTGGAAGGAGGGAGTTTGTATTAAAAAACAGTGAAGGTGCAAAAGGAAAGGAGGGATATGTGCCTTCTCAATATAAGCCTTGGAAATGAATAAAAAATTAGGAAGCAGTAGCACTCACTGTTGCAAACTCCTGACTTTGGGGAACCTCATTGTTGTAACAGAGATAAGAAAACCATTGGCTATCCTGAATTACTCGATTGTAAATCATATTTTCAGTTAGGTTCTCAAAATCTGCACACCAAGGTTAATGCAAATTCTGGAGCTCAACTATTTTGTTTAGCACCATAAACAACTGGATCTCACAGTTTTATGTCTGATTATCCCTCTGGTACCACCTCCGAGCTTTATGCCTCATTATAGGGACAAAACAGGCACCTGCAGAAACCTGAGCCTGCCTGCATCTGGCTGAAAACAACACGGCTCAAATTTAACCACACCTGGCCTATTTTAAACCAGTGGTAAATGCTGATTACATTGAAATAGAGACAACCTCTATTATGTTATGTGAAGATATCATAGAATGACACCGATCCTTTGTTATTCGTCGTACCACCAAGCCTAATAAATGGCTTAAATTTTGGATTTAAGTAGGAGCAACTTATTATCAAGCATTGGCCATGCTATAATTGCTGATAACTTTCTCTGGCCATGTGTCTTCCTGTATGGTCGTTGGTGTGTCCTGACTGCACCTTAGTTTCCTTGACTGTATCCACAATTACTGATGGGTCTGGATCTTCTGCTCTGTTAACCCAGTGAGATTAATACAACAAAAGCAAGAACTGGACTTCCTCTGTGTGTATCATACACACTTCTTATTCCTTTATATTGTGGCCAGTTGGACACAAGCAGCTGCAGCAGAAAGCTTTAGTCTGTCTTGGAAGAACTTTTTTNAGTGAAAGCTCCCCAGTACCTCTGATGCAAACACACAACAATGATCTTCATCACATACAATGTGATGGGTGTAAAGGGGACTGGTTTTTTTTCACCATTGTGTTGCTNGGACACAAGCAGCTGCAGCAGAAAGCTTTAGTCTGTCTTGGAAGAACTTTTTTAAATACTTCCAGAGACCTCACATATTTAAAAACTACAATGCCAAGAAATCATAGGAGTAAACATGGCAAAGAATGGGGGAGTCTAAAGAATGCACTTGTTGCAATATAGAGTGCAAGAATAAAGTGCAGAGACTCTATTCTTGTGTTTCAGCTCATCCTGACAAAAGACACATTCCCTTGTATCCCATTAGGACATTGCTGAACACAACTATGGCCACACGTGCAGCGATGGCTGCCTTAAATATATTGAAACAGAGCTACTACTGCAGTACAATCATCACAAGACTGAAAATATACACGTGTAGACCCTGCTACTTTCACATCTCACTCTCCTGGCTGAGAGAATTTGTGCTGGGAGGTTATGGTGCTACCCACAGACAGTAATGCTAGAAGAACCTCACCCACAAAACTACATTCCACTTTGTTTCTGGAGGCTTCAAAACTAGATATATGGACAAAAGAAGAAGAAAAGGGCTATGAGTTCAGAAGTTGTGTGGAATTTGTTGCACACTTTTTTCCTAAGTCTTACATGAGATTTATAAGATGTTGAAGTGAATGTAACTTCCTTAGGTCCCCTCACTGCATCACTTTTAAATAGGGTGTGGCAAAGATGATGGGGATGGTGAAAGAAAGCTCCAGAATTTTTATGCCCTCAGTATTACGATGTTTTTTCCTGCCAGTAAGCCTCTTAATAGTAAAAATCCAGCAGGCATTATAATCTTTGCAGCAGGCATTGTACATGTATTCTAATATTTGTCGATGTTAAACATAATGTTGGAACCGAAGAATGATCCCACACACTGGATTTGAACCTGGGTCTAGGTTCAGTTTTCTGAAAGTAGTAGGTAGGAGTCATAGAAGCAATTCTACTCCCAGCCAGTGTTAACCAAAGGTCTCCATTTGACCCCTTGACTTATTCTTTCAATATATTTCACTGTTATTATACCCTCCACTAATCTGAAATGAATCTTCCCTAACAAAAAGGTCCTTTCTCATCAAGACTAAAACCAGAAAACTTCAAGTAATTTAGAATACAAATGTGGAATGAAATATCAGCTGGGTGATGTTATGAGAAGGAAGAGTGTACAGTATGCTTTATGTGCTTTTAGCTGTTCTACCCTACACTGCAACATGTGCACCCACTCTTGTAACCTTTACTGCTGTGCAAAGATGATCTGTCATGTCTACAAAATATATATATATATTTATACTGAGGCAGCTTTGAATCCTTACTGCCCTCTAGAGAAATTCTGCTAGAAAAGCTCAAACTGCCAGAGTCAGCAAAAAATAATTGCAGTCCTAATCTTAACTACTCCAGCTGTATGCAGTGTCGGTGACAAGATCTGTAGAAACAGAAACACACTTAACGGATCCTTTTTTTCAAGCCTCTCACTATCACTGGGAGTTGTGCCCAGGCTCAAACACCCTTACCCCATTTGCTGCATAGGAAAGCTCATCAAAAACTGAGNAACCCAGTGAGATTAATACAACAAAAGCAAGAACTGGACTTCCTCTGTGTGTATCATACACACTTCTTATTCCTTTATATTGTGGCCAGTTGGACACAAGCAGCTGCAGCAGAAAGCTTTAGTCTGTCTTGGAAGAACTTTTTTAAATACTTCCAGAGACCTCACATATTTAAAAACTACAATGCCAAGAAATCATAGGAGTAAACATGGCAAAGAATGGGGGAGTCTAAAGAATGCACTTGTTGCAATATAGAGTGCAAGAATAAAGTGCAGAGACTCTATTCTTGTGTTTCAGCTCATCCTGACAAAAGACACATTCCCTTGTATCCCATTAGGACATTGCTGAACACAACTATGGCCACACGTGCAGCGATGGCTGCCTTAAATATATTGAAACAGAGCTACTACTGCAGTACAATCATCACAAGACTGAAAATATACACGTGTAGACCCTGCTACTTTCACATCTCACTCTCCTGGCTGAGAGAATTTGTGCTGGGAGGTTATGGTGCTNTGTTGCTTCGGGTGCCCTAGTGAGAACAGAACCCCAAGCCTTTGACCCACATTTCATGAAACTCCTAAGAGTATCTATTCTATCTCAGTGTTGACTAGAAAAGTTCTAATTTCAAAACCTACCCATGGGTGTCAGGAAACCATGACATCATTTCTGGTACTGAGCACCTTTTCCGTAGTGCCTTTACTCCCAGTGAGAGATTGACAGATTAACCTGGATTGGTTTTATGTGAGATCAAATCTTCAATATGGTTCCATAAGTGGTGTGCAAACATCTATAGCAGCAAAACTGTCAGAGCACTGATGAAATGAGCTGTGGGCTGCTTAAAATATGGTTGTCAACCCACACCTAAAATGTGGTTACCCTACAACAGCCTAAGAGGAGACACTTGGCCAGAGGAAAGGGAAGAAAGTGGTCTCAGGTGAAAATACTGGAGGACACTGAGCTAAAAACCTCCAAACTCTCTTGCAAATATGGAAGGAATTATCTGGAATGAAACTTCTCTTGACATAGGAGGTTTCAAGTTTTGTGGCATCTTACACTATTGTTTAAATTTGTTTCAGGCAAGAAACATACTTTTTAAGGTCAGGAATACAGATTTGTTAGACGCTAAGACACCTGAAAAGCAAGAATACAGATTGTAGGATGAATATTTTAAAGAGTAATTATTTAAATATA
>VYZU01035091.1:21535-46160 GCA_013401355.1 Ceyx cyanopectus
GCCATGTGTCTTCCTGTATGGTCGTTGGTGTGTCCTGACTGCACCTTAGTTTCCTTGACTGTATCCACAATTACTGATGGGTCTGGATCTTCTGCTCTGTTAACCCAGTGAGATTAATACAACAAAAGCAAGAACTGGACTTCCTCTGTGTGTATCATACACACTTCTTATTCCTTTATATTGTGGCCAGTTGGACACAAGCAGCTGCAGCAGAAAGCTTTAGTCTGTCTTGGAAGAACTTTTTTAAATACTTCCAGAGACCTCACATATTTAAAAACTACAATGCCAAGAAATCATAGGAGTAAACATGGCAAAGAATGGGGGAGTCTAAAGAATGCACTTGTTGCAATATAGAGTGCAAGAATAAAGTGCAGAGACTCTATTCTTGTGTTTCAGCTCATCCTGACAAAAGACACATTCCCTTGTATCCCATTAGGACATTGCTGAACACAACTATGGCCACACGTGCAGCGATGGCTGCCTTAAATATATTGAAACAGAGCTACTACTGCAGTACAATCATCACAAGACTGAAAATATACACGTGTAGACCCTGCTACTTTCACATCTCACTCTCCTGGCTGAGAGAATTTGTGCTGGGAGGTTATGGTGCTACCCACAGACAGTAATGCTAGAAGAACCTCACCCACAAAACTACATTCCACTTTGTTTCTGGAGGCTTCAAAACTAGATATATGGACAAAAGAAGAAGAAAAGGGCTATGAGTTCAGAAGTTGTGTGGAATTTGTTGCACACTTTTTTCCTAAGTCTTACATGAGATTTATAAGATGTTGAAGTGAATGTAACTTCCTTAGGTCCCCTCACTGCATCACTTTTAAATAGGGTGTGGCAAAGATGATGGGGATGGTGAAAGAAAGCTCCAGAATTTTTATGCCCTCAGTATTACGATGTTTTTTCCTGCCAGTAAGCCTCTTAATAGTAAAAATCCAGCAGGCATTATAATCTTTGCAGCAGGCATTGTACATGTATTCTAATATTTGTCGATGTTAAACATAATGTTGGAACCGAAGAATGATCCCACACACTGGATTTGAACCTGGGTCTAGGTTCAGTTTTCTGAAAGTAGTAGGTAGGAGTCATAGAAGCAATTCTACTCCCAGCCAGTGTTAACCAAAGGTCTCCATTTGACCCCTTGACTTATTCTTTCAATATATTTCACTGTTATTATACCCTCCACTAATCTGAAATGAATCTTCCCTAACAAAAAGGTCCTTTCTCATCAAGACTAAAACCAGAAAACTTCAAGTAATTTAGAATACAAATGTGGAATGAAATATCAGCTGGGTGATGTTATGAGAAGGAAGAGTGTACAGTATGCTTTATGTGCTTTTAGCTGTTCTACCCTACACTGCAACATGTGCACCCACTCTTGTAACCTTTACTGCTGTGCAAAGATGATCTGTCATGTCTACAAAATATATATATATATATTTATACTGAGGCAGCTTTGAATCCTTACTGCCCTCTAGAGAAATTCTGCTAGAAAAGCTCAAACTGCCAGAGTCAGCAAAAAATAATTGCAGTCCTAATCTTAACTACTCCAGCTGTATGCAGTGTCGGTGACAAGATCTGTAGAAACAGAAACACACTTAACGGATCCTTTTTTTCAAGCCTCTCACTATCACTGGGAGTTGTGCCCAGGCTCAAACACCCTTACCCAATTTGCTGCATAGGAAAGCTCATCAAAAACTGAGTTTCCATTATCCATGGATTTAAATAAGAAAGAATCAACAATATTTTTTTGTAAAGTAATTATAAGTGCAAAAGCTGCCTTATATTCACATCACCAGCACGCGACACTTACAATATTAAGCCTACACATATGTAAGTATTTGCTTTTACTTTGTCACTTCTATCTCACAGGAAAGGTGCAGGCCTGTTGATGGTGGGTGGAACTACCTGAGACTGAATGCAAAGGCCTGGACTTGCTGCACAGGGTTTAAAGCTAGTCCTCTGGAAGAGGCTAGACCCCTGGATGTGAGCTCTTAGGGGTGTAATAGACCACTTGCATGATTAACTGCTGCAACTCCAAGAGTGCTTTTTGTATTTATATCACTCTGTAAAATCAAAAAACCAGAAGACATGGCAAAAAGTATGTACTTTACAGTGCCGTGGGAGTATTATTTCATGTGGTTGGGCCAACACAGAGAAAACAGCAATTGCAATGTTAGCAATGAATGATAGCAGAGTGCAGCTAAGAATACATTCAGCAAACTGAGATCCTATTTTTATATCGGGGAAAAAAAAAGATTTTAAAAAATGTAAAACATATCTGTGTGAGTATATATTTTTCCAAAACAGCTGAATCCCCCTACCCTACCCTGCAGAATCTTATTCATTTAACAGGCTGTCAGTGCAAGTTCCTTTACATAGCTCTGCCTTTCATGCCTAATGGGGTTTGCCCTGAACCAGACAAAGCCTATTAAACATGGCAGAGAAACAGATGATACAGGAGGCTACTGGAAGCAGTGTTGGCTGCCCTCTAATGGCATGTGTGCCATGAGCACACACCTGAGCTCCCCAGGGACTCCTGTGAGGATGCCAGCAGCTGTGTTATCCCAGAGTGCCTGGTATTTCCTGCAAGAGAAATATTCACACCCTGAGCAAAAATGAATATTTGGTGTTGCATATTGAATTTTCAGAGCATCACAGCAAGACAGAGGTAACAAGCACAGTCCGAAAGCCCCGTTAGCACAGAGGGGAAGATGTGCAGTTGATGAAGCCACCAAACTGATATTACTTGTGAACAAAAACGTGTTCAGTGTGTGAGTACCAAGCGCTGTGCCTTGCAGCTATCTGTCAGCCAAAAACTATAAATACTGAATAGCATCAGCATTTCATTTGCTTTGATTCTAGGGGGGAAATTCAAAAGGTTTATGGGTTCAGACTGAGTTAAAACTCTTAAATCTGAATGTGTGCTGAGTCAGAATTTTAAAACTTGTTTATCTGAGTTTGTGCAAATATCAAAGCGCACAGGAATGAGCCGGGCACTTAATCTGCAAGTCTACTGAATAATTGTAAAACTGCATATATAGAAGAAAACAACCCACTAACTCTGAGAGTGCAAAGTTAAAATTGTCAGAGACAAAAAAAATTAGTAATTATTATTATTGCTGTTTTGTTACAATAGTAGGAAGGGATTCACTGCAAACCTCTCTACAGCCAGATTCTCTTACATTCTAAATAAATAAAAGCTGAAAAAGAAATTAAGGTTTCAGTAATTAATTCTCTTGCCCAGTATCTAAGCATTTCAGGAGTAGCACTTCAAACTGAACCCAGATCTTCTGTATCTCAGACTCTTCCCTCATTCCGTGAACCTCTGATGTACCTTCATGTTGTCACTTAACAACATTTTGCTCACTATACAGTTTATAATCTCCACTTCAATCAGGGAGTAAATAACAGAAATTTTATTTAGTTCTATTCAGACTGTTCTGAAAGTTGAAAAAGGTCCTGCTTAGTTTGAGGCAGAGTTGCACTCAGAGTTTTACTTTATCTGAACCATATCTTATTCCATAAATTTATTTATTGTCATTTCTATTGATTCTTTCTCCTTCATTGAGTAATCTGGAGGTCTGCAAAAGTTTAATTGAAGCTTTGAGCTAACAGCCATTTTAGTTACTTAGACATTTTCATTTATTTTATTCAGTGAATGTTTGTTTGCTCCCTGAACAGTGACCATCATTCTGATTTTGTTGCCACTGCTTAAAAAAGGTTTCTGAAGATCCCCCACATTTTCCCCAGTGCATCGATGATCTGTGGCTAAGTATTGATAAAGAGATCAAAGAAATGCTAGTTCAGAAAGCAAAATTACCATTCCAAAAGAGTGTCCTGCTTGTATCAATTGAGTAAACTCAGATGTAAGAAGATCTCCAGAGCAACATTCACCTGCACATGCCTGAGCTTTAGTGGTGCCCAAGGGAATGGACCAGTGCTATCTGGTTCCAGTTAACAAGGGAGTGAGTCCATGTCTGGTTGAAGAGGAGGACAAAATACTTATGTGTGTTCATTGCTAGAAATAGAAGAAATGTGTTCCCAAACATTGGTTTTTTTCAGGCTATTCACCATTATTCACCTGCATATTGGCCAGCACAAGGATGGAAAGGGGAATTTAACAGTTGGTGGCTGCTGTTGAAAGAAACCCTGTGAGGGTGTTGCCACCTTCCACCTATCTGACCAGCCCATGCTCCTGGACAGAGTGTTATTCACAACTAACTTAGCACTGTGGTCTCCTGGATCCATTATCACACCTCTCAGCCTGCTGAGAAGGGAACAACAGCACCAGATTTCTGCTTGACCTGGCAGCAAAAGCAGAAACAAATCTTTTTGTTTTCTGAACCTGAGCAAGTGGCTGTTTGACACCATCTCCTTTCTCCTCACAATGTCCAGTGAGGGCAGCAAGCTTCAGGAAGGAGGTGAAATGAGTGAGTGGGACAGCAGTTGTCTCTCACACCACAATATAACCAGAACAGGTACAGAGAATGTAAAGATATCATACTTTATGTGCTGGAAGAAATATTCCAAATATTCTGATTTACAGTTAACTTTTTTCTCTATATTTGTTCTGTGGAAAGAGAACCTACAGCAGATCAATTTTAATAAGCAGCTGACATCATGGAGGAATCTGAACTTCTATCTCTTTGCTGGTGAGTGCCTTACCTACCATTGATTCTGAGATTGCTTTTGGCTATGAAATCTCCTTGAAACCTGAGAAATTTTCCTAAAAAACACTTGCTCGAAACTGACATATTTCCACACAATAAATCCATTTAAATAATCAGAAATGTTCTGTAAAAACCTATTCAGGCAAAAAAAAAAATACCCAGATAGTTTTATTAATTGACCTAATCTTGCACTATTAGTGATAATTAAGTCCATGTTAGATAAGGTCTGCTCAGCTCATTAAGAGGACAAAACTAACCACAGAGGAGCTTTGGTTTGAGACCATCTGTCCAAGCAATCCATCCTCTACCATACCATCAATAGCTAACTGTTTGGCTTGTATGTTTATTTTTAAATAATTTCTCAGCCTTTTGTTATTCAGTTTTCATCTCTTATGAAGACCTTTCTAACCTAGTTAATAGGGGAAAAAACAATCTGGTAACTTGTTGGCAAATCAGGTAACTTTTCATGGCAATCTCACCAATGTTCAAACAGCAGGGTACTCTTCCATTCCCAGCATAACTGAATTTCTGATTAATCTCATCCCTGGTCCATTTCAAACAAATGTTTGCATTTATATCTGATGAACTAAATTTGATA
Source organism: Ceyx cyanopectus (assembly GCA_013401355.1). Lineage (NCBI taxonomy): Eukaryota > Metazoa > Chordata > Aves > Coraciiformes > Alcedinidae > Ceyx > Ceyx cyanopectus. The sequence continues at coordinate 26,819 of VYZU01035091.1, forward strand.
CTTTGGGGTGGCATCCAACACTGGCAAATTTCCTTCACAACAGTTGTCAGGTGCATTATTCAAAACAGCTTAATACCTTGTGACTTCTTGCACAAAAATGTACCATGCTGATAATATCCATTCCCCTTCTTCTGTATCTTTGTCTTTCTCCATTATTATAATTCTCTCCTCTAGCTTTTTCCTCTGCTGAGCTTTCATAGACCTTCCTAATCAACATTAGACACAGTGGAAAATGGGTGGCACCAGCACGGGTAAAAGACTGTATTGTAATTTGAGGGGCTCTACAATCATCCAAACGATGGTATGACTCAAGCAGCAACTACAGCTTACTTGCTCTGGGGAAAAACTATTTTAGATATAAATGTATTTATATTTATGTGCATATGCTTGTACCTGTCAAATATTAATTTACTTTATTCTAATTTTCTCTTATTTGCATCTGTCCTTTGTGCCTCATCATTCTGGGCTGGGGTGCCTTTGCAGAAGCCTTGCCTTTGAGGCAGCACAAAGCAACATCTTCCCAGGGAAGAAACCATGATTCCAAAAGGCCTAGTTCTCACTCTGTTCCTCACTGTCACAGGACACTCTAACTGGACTGAGCTGGCATGACTCTGTCACCCCATATGCCAGCCAGTCAGTGCTGTAAAGTACTCAGGGAGATATTCTGGGTGCAGAGAAGTCAGCCTCTAATGCAGATGGTGCCCTACACCCTGATCATGACAAGCTGGACAGTCCTGCCAAGGGGTGTAAAAGCTCCCACAGGCATGCACAAGGAGATGTCTTGCCAGAACTTCATGCAAAAGAGAACAAACCTGGGATCACACCCTAATCCAGGCAAGAGTCCAAAACCATGATCCCATAGAGGTGCTGTCCAAGCCCAGAAATTAGATGTGACAAAAAACATCTCAGATTGCTAGCCTCTATATTTTGTAACTCTTATAACAAATATCTCTGGTCCTTTTGATCTGTATATGAGGTCCTTTATTTCATTAACATGGGGGAAAATCACCTTGCCTTGTTCAATGCAATATATATTGTAGGCCACCAGGTTAATTCCGTGCTATATGCATGGATAAAAAGGAGGACAAGAAGAATAGGTCATGCAGTGGCAAGGGTTGAGAAGCTCTGCTTTAAACACTTTATGGGAAATTGTAAAACTTCTAAACAATTTAATAGATTAACTTCCCCTTTCAGTGGCATCAGTAAAACTGAATTATCATCCTCACTTTTAACTGATGCCTAGACCCAATACTCATCCATCAGGGATCATTTACTGATAAAGCAATCAATCCTGCCATGGTGCAGAGGGGACAAACTATGCAAGATACCATCACCAAATATCCCTTCCACCCCAAAGCATTCTGTGAGTCTTTGTCAATGAAAGTGCATTTGTCTAGTCTTATCTGCTGCAGTATATGTGGAATACAAAGGAAGAAAGTAAAATATGCATTTGATGTACATGTGCAGATGCCAGACATACTACCAACCCAAGGAGGACTGCCTTTTTTTCCAGGAACTGAACACAGCACCTGAAAATTGACCACCGCACCACTGCCTCAGGTACCAAATTAATAGAAATTAAAGCAAACATGAAGCAGTCTTAGTGCTGTGGTATGTGAAGCATTTGAGAGAACAATGAGAGATAATGTTGAAAAATTATCATTGTTTTAGGAAATCTTCTGTGACTTAAGCCTGAATCTCTAAAATACTGGTTATCTTTTCATTATCAGAGAATGCAAAATGCAATTCCCTTTTTTGACTCCTCACCAGTAACAGTTTTGATTGTGATGTTTGCCTTTCTAATATACTAAAGATTTGTGTATCTATTGAAAAGAATATAGATCAAAAAGAATTGGAAAAAGCTGCAAAATTTTCTATAATTATGTTAATCAGCAATTGGTATGTATAATATGTACAATTGTCATTTGAAGAAATAGCTGTAATTTTTTTTTTCCTCAAAATATCCTCCCTTTAGGTAAACAATTGTTCATTTTCACAACAAAACAGGTAGATCTTTAGTAATAGGAAATAATGTTTGAATGGAACATATAATAGCAACATATTTTCCAAAACAGAGATAAATGCTTGATTGTCCTGATAACTGCAATAACATTTCTGTATTATTTGACCATAAGGTAAAAAATTAGAGTAAGTTTATTTCTCAGACAGATATTAACTGTACCAAAACCCAACTCCTTGAACATTTTGTGAATGATAATGTGGCTACTGGAGCAGAAGGAAACCCTCCTCTACTGCTGCCTAGGAGTCGGGATTTTTGTCAACAAACAAGTTCAGGCTAAATTAAGAGGTTCGGTGTAGCAGAGTTCTTCAAAGGCTTTGTAGTAGTTCAACTCCAATTAAAAGTCAATTGCATTGGACACTTAATTCCCATTTGTGTCTATGAAAATCTCTTTTCTATAATGTGCCGTGTTACTATTCTAGGCTGAAAAGCAGATGCACAGAAATCTGAATGCAAGACAAGCACTTATTTTGAGGAGTAAAGAAAATAACAGCTATTATATCAAATGCTTAGTATTTACAATATTTAACAAAGATTGTCTTCATATCAGTACACAAATAACCAGATAATAACAAATTAATATTTTCATGTCTGTATTCATGTATGTGATCTATCACCCAAGAAGTCATACAATTTTTATGTCCAGAAAAAGTATTTTATGTTGTGTGCCAAAGCAGCTCAGGAAGGATAGCCAGTGCAATACAGACCTGCTGGTGACACATAACTGTATATCTTTTTAAGGGAATTAACAGGGGCAGCAACTGTAGTGGGGCCTCAGAAGTGATGACAACAGAAAATTCTACAGGGAAGATAGTCTGACTCTGCAAAAAGTTACTGACATATGTAGGACAGTAGAAAGAGCCCAAGAGCAAATACAAATCCTATCTGAAGATCATGTGGTGAAATGTATCAGAAGGAATTACAGGAGATGAAAATGCAAAGGTAAAATGTACAGCAGAACTGTGTGCTGCCTGCTACAGAGAAAACAATATATAGCAAAAATCTGATCTGGAAGAAGTCAGAATTGCAGGAGACATGGGAAGGGTCAAAAACTGATATTCAGTTTTAAATACTTTTGAATTTATATGCGAGTCAGGTTTAAGTGACCAAACTCAAAACCACTCTGGAGAGTTTTGATTTAGAGAGAGATTCACAAGTTGAAGGTCTTGATTTCTCGCATCTGATTTGAATGAGGGTGGAACCTCCCAGCAGCCAGCCCTTCCCTGCAAGCTTCTGTTATTTGGGACTGACAATACTGTCAGAAGTATTCTTGAACTTTCCATTTCCCTGACTAGTGTTGAGCAAACAAAGCTGACGGTTTATACACCTAAAGCAGATTACAGCAATCCTAATATAAACTTCAGGCTTGTAAATCATTTAAATTATCTGGTGGGCACTGTACTTCTCTCACCATCCTTCTCTGCAGAATACATTTGGTACAGCAAGAAGCTGCTAATAGGATATGACCCAGTACTAGAGCTGTAGTTCCTGCACCCGGCCTGTGGTCGTGCAAAGTTTCTGATGGTTACTTCTTCTGTGGTTTTGACTGGTTTTATTGAACCTGTGGATAAACTCTTAAAGAGACTGTCTAGGCTCTGAGAACAGAACAGTAATTATAAGGAAAATGAATTGTATCCTTGAGGTGTGATCCTGCTGAGCACCATTTGGTCAGCTGCAGTTTCAGATGTTAACAGAATGAACAAGAAGTCAGCCCCACTGGCTGAAGAATTATTCCTGCAAGCTTGAAGTCTCTTTTTACCCAGGCAGTGTCCAGCAATAAAAAGCTCCTGCTATCAGTATGCTGATTGCTCGTATTGTAGAGGACACTAACCAACACTTCTCTGTAGAACAAATACAAGAAGCATTTCTTAATTCTACTAAACAGTTGCTGGCTGATATGGATTTCTGCCAAGAATTTGTATTTGATGTAAAGCAAGCTGAAGAAACAGAAACGTGCTCAATAACATAAAATATGGCATAATATGCACACGTTCTCTGCATGGACAAACAGGAAGGCACAGAACTATAAGCAAGTTAGTGAAAACCTCACAGTTAAAATAAACATGGCCAAAAAAAGCATGCTGAGATGAGGAAAATGATTTCTTTATGATATCAGGCAAGAACTGAAAGGTTCCCCATTTCCCTTGGTCATAGGCAATAGTTACCTGGGTGCAGCCTGGATGCTCACTCAAGGCAAAGCAAATGTAGTTTTGGGGCCTGTGGAGCTCAGGGACTGTCCCCACTGTGCAAGGGATTGCAATTTACCCAACAAGAAAGAAGCAGGAGGAACATGAAGAGAAGACACGGAGCCCCCAAGAAACCTGTAGGAGCATCCTGCAGCTCCTGGGCTTGTTCCAGCTCTGCACTGCTGAAAGGAGACCTGTGTGCCAAACACCCAGTTTATATCCAGCCTGTAACTGCTGTGGTCACCAAAGTGTGAGCAGTATCTATATGCATAGGCTGTCATAAAATCTTATCCCAACACATCTTTCTCCAGGCATCGTTTCTTAAATAGCCCCCTGGCCCCGGTAGAAACCTTCCTGAGATCGACTTTTCAATATTTTTAACAGTATTAGAAGTGACTTCTTGCCTCAGTGCATACAAATGACTGTAACTATCCCTGTTTATCACCATGACAGATATGTGTGCTAATTAGATATTCTCTTATACATCCAACCAAATCCCAACTCTTCTGGAAATCAGAGCCTCCACCAAGCTTCTCAAAATGGCTTCTTCCTCTAGGAGAACACTTTGAAAGCACAGTGTCCTACCGTGAGGAAATGCTGATGCTAAGAGGGAGAACAAATGAATGTTGATCAAGAAAGCCATAATAAAACAAGCTTGTGAGGCATAATGATTTATAAATGTAAAGTGAGACTGCAGATTGTATTTTTACAACTGCATAAATGAAACGGTGTGGAGAAGACAACGTGTCAGTGCCTCTCACACTAATGACTGTTGTGCTGTGTTATGCACAATCAAGATGGTTAAGAAGGCTGAGGGCTGCCTGTGCAGATCAATCCCCAGGACTTTGGCTCCTCGGGACCAGGTGCAGGATCTCAAGGATGAAACACACAAGCAGCTACTGCCTCACTAGCAGGGCACATGAGTGTGTGGAAAAGCAGCAGCCCACCCCCTTCTCTGGCAGCAGAAGCCAAGGGCAATGGAATGATCCAGGAGAAGTACTATGCTGGTGTTTCGCTGTGCTGTGCACGTTTGTGCACTTGGAACTTTGCAAGAAAGCAATTGAGTGATCCTGACTGGGTGCTCCAGACCCTCAAGGGTTTCCATGTCCCACCACAAAAATCTGCAAGGCACTCTCATTCCTTGGGTAGCCCTGGGAACTGATCAGGATCAAAAAAATATTAACAGAGATAAGACATACTTGCAAATTTTCAAAACACCTTAGGGCCAGTTTCTATATGTTTGTTATAACCAGCTGGAGTTTTCCATAAGTATTTCTATTTAATTAAGTAAGAGTCAGTGTTTCCAAAGTGCTTCATAGATCCCACCTCACCATGATACCCTTTCTGAGCTCTTCTGGGAATCTCACTGCAAGGGCGTGTGTTAAGTACTTGGAAAATCCAGCTCGTTCAGATCTGACAGGCTGATTTTGAAATAATATCTGGAAATCCACTTGCAACATTTGTAATAACTATCCATTTGCATATACAAAAGCTGACTTCTGGCATGAATATAATTTTCTTATACCTTTCCTTTGAAAATCTAATCCAGACTGTCTAGACAAGTCAAAACTCTCATTCATGCTTAATTTATTTTTTTTTTCTTTCCTTTCTGATTAATTTGGAAATGTCCCTTAGCAAAGACATGGTGATAGGAGGAGATAGTTTTATAGGCTACTCATATAATCCCTCTGCTCTGATCATACATACCCTAAAAGTTTGCACTAAAGCTTCCACACATAAGCCCAGCCTCATAAATCTAATTCTGCCTACTGGCATGCACTCCAGATATCCACAGTTCATCCATACACTTATGCATTTGCTTTATATTTCTTCCTATACATTTTTTCAATAGTAGCATTGTAAATGTTTAAGCAGGTGAACATTGTAGAGCTAAAAGAAATTTAAACGTGCCATGTATTTGCTAAGCAAAGATACCATTGCAAGACATAGAGACACCTTTAAAAGGGTCTGCCTCTCTCTTTCTCTGTTTCTTACTCAAAATGCAGCTTTTACAAATATGACATCTTAAAATTAAAATGTTTGTTCTGAAAGTAATAGCCAAGATCATAGANACAGGCTGATTTTGAAATAATATCTGGAAATCCACTTGCAACATTTGTAATAACTATCCATTTGCATATACAAAAGCTGACTTCTGGCATGAATATAATTTTCTTATACCTTTCCTTTGAAAATCTAATCCAGACTGTCTAGACAAGTCAAAACTCTCATTCATGCTTAATTTATTTTTTTTTTCTTTCCTTTCTGATTAATTTGGAAATGTCCCTTAGCAAAGACATGGTGATAGGAGGAGATAGTTTTATAGGCTACTCATATAATCCCTCTGCTCTGATCATACATACCCTAAAAGTTTGCACTAAAGCTTCCACACATAAGCCCAGCCTCATAAATCTAATTCTGCCTACTGGCATGCACTCCAGATATCCACAGTTCATCCATACACTTATGCATTTGCTTTATATTTCTTCCTATACATTTTTTCAATAGTAGCATTGTAAATGTTTAAGCAGGTGAACATTGTAGAGCTAAAAGAAATTTAAACGTGCCATGTATTTGCTAAGCAAAGATACCATTGCAAGACATAGAGACACCTTTAAAAGGGTCTGCCTCTCTCTTTCTCTGTTTCTTACTCAAAATGCAGCTTTTACAAATATGACATCTTAAAATTAAAATGTTTGTTCTGAAAGTAATAGCCAAGATCATAGAATATTTATGTGATCATTAATATTTGAATTTTGAATAATGCATACTTACATATCTCCACAAAAGAATGCAATGCGTGTTTTATACCAAAGTCATATTATTTTCCCTGTAACAAGTACAGAAGCAGCTTTATTTGCATTACTCACTTGCAGGTATGTAATATCAGATTACACCGTTAATTCTCTTTGTTTCCTGGAAATATCTATGTCAGGCTTTTTTACTTTGCATACATAGGAGGTCCATATTCATAACAGTCTATTTTAAATGCAGAAAAGTTCGATGCACTTAGCTGTTAATTTTAAAACAGCTTCTCTTTTAATTCATTCTGTTTCATTTGTTCCTAATTGTATCTGCTTCTTACTGAAAGTTTTTTTCTCCAGGAAATCTAAGCCACATCCTACCACTTCATCAGTAATGGGGTATCTGTATGCAAGGACACACAGCTGCATATCAAATAGCACTTCCATGCTCTGCCATTCACCATCACTCTTCAGGATGCTGATGAATGTGCTGACAGACAAAGGCTAATTGTCAGACTGTACGGAGTCAGTTTTTGATGACACAGGAGAAATAATAGGAGACAGAGCAGGTAACAAAGAAAGTTTAGAGGGAATAATAACAGAGCTATAGACAGAGGATTTCATGCGAGCAGAGCGCACAGCCTGAAATACAGTGGGAGGCAACTAAAGAACCCAAGAAATGCACAAAAGCATGAAAGAGGGAAAAAGGAAAGGGGAGCTAACCCTGTACTTACTGCCATTAGAACACAGAAAACGTCTCTAATACAAATCTAGGTTTGGGGGATGGCACTTTCAAAACTGTGATCTGCTTCACTGAAATGTTTGCTTAGTGTTTATGAACCTACTAAAAAAATGTGAACCCTTTTTCCTTAAGAGCCTGGACTTGATATATATTTTATATTCCAACTTGGAAGCAATTTCACCTGATTTTCACTTTGAGATTTGGGTGTAGTCTTTAGGAATGCAAACATTCATTAAAATATTTTGCTGGACATTCATTGGCAAGTATAATTACAGTAGGTGATTTATGACCAGCAATGTGTTCCTGTCTTCAGGAGGCTGCTTGTAAATGGACAGTTTTGAGCATGGGGACATGGAGCTAATTTGAACACAGCCCAGATTTTACACTGGTTCATGCAGTCTCTTAATATTAATTTCTACAGTACACACTTGCAGGACACGTGATGGGGTCTTTGGGTACAATCACAAATCTCGAAAGCTGAAGAAGTGATTTTATGTGAAAACCACCTGAGAGTGATGACGTGAAGTAAAACAAATCCACTAAATTGTCCACAGACAGTTCTTCTTTAATTGCAACTGATTGGTAAAGGATTTCCTATACTTAACTCTGTAATTAAAAGAAGATTGACAACCTGTAGAGCATTCTTCCATTACAAACCTTGCATGTAACTCCAAAGCTGAATTTTGAGCCTTAGAAAAATGCATTTGAAATATTGGCTAACGTAAATCACCTTTTATCCCCTATTCTCAGTAAATCTGCACAAATTGAGAATATGGACCCGTATTTCTAAATTATTTGTGTTAAGTGCTTATTAGCAGAGATGTGGGCAGGTTTGCCTTGCTTTGACAACTAATGAATGTAACTGACTGAAAAAGAACATATGCATTTAAATCAGTTGAACCTGTTGCTGAATCCTTTTGCCTCAGTTTTTCAAGGGAGCCAGAGTGCTTGGCAACTTCTTCCCCAGCCTAATCCCAATGAGCCAAACAGACTGTGGCCAGACAAAGCATCTGCACTGCTGCCTGTGAGCTTCCATCGAGGATCAGAGAGCTCCCTGATCCAAACTCTGCTTCTAAATAACTGCAGGTGAAATATTTTTTTTTCTAATTGTTGTTCTCCTCACCAAAAATGTTGGCATTTGTTCCTTTATCTTGTTCTGATGATAATGCACATACATGACAAACACACCACCACACTCTGCACTGTGCACCGAGACATTTTACTCTTTAAGCCTCCAAAGCAATATCAGGCCCAAGCAAATGACCTAATTACCGTGTGGCCATTCAGTGTGTCCCAGGTCAGTGTGCAGATATATGCATAAAGGCAATAGCAGCTTTGGGAAATAATCTTCTTGATTATAAAACAGCCATATATGTGTTCTCCTGTGTGCAAATATGTGCCACTCACCAAGATATAACCACACAGTATTGCTGATTTGGTATCAAAATGGACTGGGGATATATGTACGTTTAAGAAGGATTTTTAAAGCTGTTTTTCTTCTAAATCACACACAGCATCAGTCAGTAGGAGTGAGCCTTTTAAAGCCTGACCTTTGTGTCATGCATAATGTCTTTAAGTTGGATATTTTTCTCAGTAACTTACTCCAGCAGTAGCTGAATAACACTCTCTGATAAATGGAACAATATAATCCATGCATTTACTTTTTTTTTTTCATATTTTTTTTACTCTTCCAAAATTTTGGAGGTTATTGTTCAAAAATGAGCATTTACTACTGCATTGAGTTAATGAAGAAGACGTCTTTTTCCTCTTCTCTTGGCATATGAATTGGATTTCTAAAAATTCACTGTAGTAATCAAAAAATGCTGCTGCAAAGAATTACTTGATAAAACCTTTTGAGATTTCAGCCTACCTCGTCCCTTTGTTTCATAACTAGAAGGAGTATAATAAATGCAAAAACTCTGTGAATAGAGCTCAGCAGGGCCTACTTTTTTCTCATGACTCCTGTGATTATAATAATTTGATTTTATAGGTGTCTATCCTAAGACCCCAGCTAGGGAGCAATCTTTACTGAGTCATGAACTTTCACATCATTAAATCTCTCTACATTTATTTTAAACATATCAAAAGTGTCAAATAACTTTAGATCTACTAAATTTTATTTGCATTGGGTAAAATGAAGTTTAGCCACTTGGGAAAAGAAAATGAAATCGTTTCCTTAGCACTCAGGAAAGCAGTTGAGATCTGGAGTCAGTGTGATTCCACCCATGCGGCAGTGCAGCACATCTCCGGTACGGGCCAGGACACATGTTTACAAGGACAGGAATCTGAGTAATTTCCTACCAGTCTGAAGGGAATATTAAACTCTTCTGTCAGTTGGCTGTGTATTATTTATGTTCCTTTTTTTATTGTTGTTGTTGTTGTTGTTGATTTTAAAAAATATTTCTTTGTTGGTTCAACGCTGACTCCTGATAGAAAGTGATGAAATGCCCAATATGTTAAAAAACCTTATCACTAAATCAGAAGCAGAACTATAAATTTTAGCTTTTGAAACTGAACTGACTGTTGAGGATCATTTTGCTCCTGAAATATTACAGCAGTGATCAATTTGCTGTAAAATTAAGCAGTTTAGCTCTGCAATCTATAGATGGAAAACATGTTGTTCTTGAGCAAAGTTTATGCCCTGCCCAAGGGATAAATTAAATTTTATGGGTAAGACATGCATTATTATATGCTTATCTGTTTAACATATCATTCTTTTCCACATCAGTATTATAAATATTTTTAATCCTACATTTGATCTCTTGTGCATATAGTGATATGGTAATTCCCCCTGCCCCCCTCAAAAAATATGACCAAACACAGTTAATTCATCACAGAACAGGGGAGAATATTCTAATCTTCCTAAGAAATATGCTGAAGATTAAAGCAGAGGCACTTAAAATTGGGGCTACTTTCCAATCATTCAGTGGAATAAAATTTTGCTGAAGGAAGAGGTGGAGTTACGTTAGCCATTTTTATTATGGTTGTTATTATTGAATATTTATATTACAAGTCTCCAATCAAATCTGGGGGCTGTAGTCTAAGACAATTCAGTTTTTAAAGTTTGGGAAAGCAGTCAAATATGTGCACTTAATAAACTTATTACTGGTTTTATAATTTTGGCTAATTTTCCTTGAATTCCATAAAGTAGTTTCAAAGCTCTCAGACCATTGCCCTGGCTTTCAAACACTGGGCAGCTTCTCTTAAAAGGTTCAACAGAAAGGGAGCTTCTGAAGGAAAAAGAAAGTAGAAGCTGTGAATCTTTTGTCTTTCATCTAGAGAGAGACAGCATGAAGACCCTTAAGGTGTTTGTAGGAAGAGCAGATGGAGGAATCCTGATGCAGTGACAAATACAATCATAGGTACAATCATCTGTTCAACATTTACAACATGTGACACCATAGCATCCAAATTAGAATCAGATGAACTTCACTTACCTATGTTTACTAGCAACCACATCACTGAATATCTTTTATTTAATGGCACTATTGTAAGAACAGAGTTGAAGTGAAGGTGGACAATCTGGGAGAGTCAATCATGTCCAGTATCTTTTTTTTTTTTCTTTCTTTTTTTTTTTCTTCTGTTAAAGCAGATTATAGTAGGGGGGACTCAAACCCTCAATTATGAGTTAATTCATCTGGTCAGTTTGAATAGGAAAAGTAAACAGCAAAGACATCTTAATTTGGATATTTGCTCACCAGTTACCTTCAGCATCTGTCATCTCTACTTGATGCTGCCCATTGTGAATGCTCTATGTCATACTATGTTTTATGCAAAATATCTCCCCATATGCAATTTTTACTTGAGATACATGGAAATTCTACTAATTTCAGTTGGAACTGTGCAACTTTTTTTACTCAGCTTTGAAGATCTAACGCATGGGCCCTTGTAACATTATCTTCATGGTTGACAGCCCTTTTCTGCTCTCACCGCCCACTTGCTTCCTTTCAGTCATACAGATCATCAGTCTTCTAGTTTTTGGTGACATGGGTATTGCTGACAAATTATTTCTAGTCATCTTAATCTGCACATGTCTTAAAACTTTTTATTTCCTGTAGCATATGCTTCTAGCATTTTTTCTTATCAGACTTAAATGCTTTAAACAGTTTACCCACATTTTAGACTGCCTATAATATATTTCCATGTGAATAACCTTCTCCCATTTTTATGGAATAAGAAGTTTAAGGTAAATATTAAAAAAAAAAAAAAGAAAAGAAAAAGGCACCTTCCTTCAGGATGAGATCTATTCCACTGTGAAGCAAGCACCAGATGATACACTGCAGGGGACAGTAATGCTGCCTTGCCAGGAAGATGTAAATGGTAGAGGTAACTTGCCTTCCTCCCTGGTCACTGTGGAGAGCTACAGAATTGCTAAATATTATTATTATCTTATTATCACCTCTCACTTGAGATTCAAAGGTGAGCAGTTTTGAGGAGACAATGCAGATGTGTTCCTGATCATTGACATTCTCAGTCACAGTGAGAAAGTTCTGCAAATGTCCATACATCCCAGGAGTATGATGCCAAAATGTAATTGCTGCAGGTGTATCGATGGGCTGCGTCTCAGGCCTTTTGGTAAAGTTTATTGTATAAAATCCCTGCTAAAATATTGCTCTCTGGTGCAGGTACTGTCTGTATGATCTGTGTTTGTACAGCTCAGTGGGATCATGATCTGTGACTCAGTGTCCTGGATACTAGCACACAAAAATAAAACAAAAATACAGAAAAATGTTACTCTCTGGGCAGAAGCTGTATCATGTAAAAGATTCAAGACCTAGACCAAATATAGATAAACCAAATGCCAAGAAATCCTAACTTGTCTTTGTGAGGGATGTAATGCTATGAGAGCTGATTTGTAGCTAATTGATGAGCACAGATTTCTACCTGTGCACTAAAGGCAATCATTGCACACCTGGATTTTAAGACTCTGTAAACAATCACAATGATTACAGGTAAATAGAAAGTAGTTTAAAAATGAGCGTACAGTAAAGCAGCATTCTCCAGATGAGCACTCTAGTGGCAAATGGGGTAAATATAAGTGAATAATGTTCTCCTAAGGTGACATGTTAAAACTATTTTGCACATTGATGACCTAGAGAAGAGAACATTGAAATGTTAGAAAGGCTTCTGAGGAGAAGAGAGTGGACAGTCCCTGTGCTTCGGGCAGGGAAGGAGGCTCTTCAACTGGTCTGCAAGAAGCATCTCTATTTGGAAGATGGTTGCATATCATGTAAGAGAAACACATGCATACATATATGAAGAATATTTTTAAGAGGTAATTTCTCTGAAACACCTTTTAACTCAACAGCAATGACTCTCTGGTTACTGATTTTATAGCCTTGAATGATTAAACATGCAATGTCCACTCAGATCTGTTAAATCACTGTTAACACAACTCTACTAATCTGAAGATGAGAGGATGGTGAGACATTCTAAATGAGATGTCAGCTGGAGACCATAATTGTGAGGATATACACCCAGGGCACCCAACAGAACCCAGACATACTAGATAATGTGAGATGGGGTTTATGTCCTAACTTACAAAATATCCATTATAACTTCATGATGCAACACATGTGGAATTTTTCATTTGCAAAAGCTATCCTACATTAATTACTCTATCTTCTAACTCCTGAGGAACATGGGTTAGGTACTGAGGGCAGGCATGAATTACTGTAGCAGGGTATTAACAAAGGCTTCTATCCCACCTTGAATTCGGTGTCGATTTGCCACTATCTTCACTGAAAACTGGAATGAGTCCCCAGATGGGACAGCAAAATATGTTCATGCTCTCTCTTGTCTCTTGGAGAAAAACAAGACAAAGGAGGTGGTTCCAGGACTCCAATATCTCACACAACTCAACTACACTTGATTATTATTTGCTTCTCACAACCTGAAAAGAAACCTACTACCAGATTTGTCTGTCTCAACTCTGCTGAAGCTGAATACTTTCATACATATGTATGGATAGCTTAAGTTTTTATGAGCATAATTTGGGCTTTTCAAAATAGTGACACAATAACAAAGCAAAATTGAGACATGCATGTAATTTGAATACTGATTTGGTTTTATCTCTTCTGGTGCTGGCACTTTTGATGCCGCTCTTTTCCATTCCATCTTCTTTCTGTTCTTATTTCCCAATGAATGGAATTAGTTGTGAGTGCATTTGCTGCTTCTACCAACCAAATATGAAACCTGAGGAAATGTATATCTATGACCTCCCTAAGAGTTTTGGACAGTTACTCATTTGCTGCTAACTCTGTGTTTTCTATCGACTACTTAAAGACACTTTCCTGATCCTCTTCTCAAATAGGAAAATGAGCTCTGTCAGATGGCTATTGCCATGGTTCGTGGCACTTTCAATACCATATGCCTTTATTTTTATTTACAGCATTGCAGCATTTCAAGGAGGTTACTGCAAAGGATGACTGCTGATTATATTTCAGGTCAAAAACACCCAGTGAGCTGTTTGCATCTATTTGCAGACTCAGTGCTCCCCTGCTGTGAGGGGAAGCCACGCAACCAGCTATCCTGTGGGTCACAAGTCAGGTTCACGTCTGCCTCTGCTGCTCAGTCTTCTTGCAAGTTTTGAGTTGTTAAAGTCTGTGGTAGAGAATAAGGTATAATGAAGCTCTGCTGTGTCTCCTCTTTTTTGAGATTTATGAGTAACAGGCAAGACCCCAGACCTGTCACACCACCTCTACAACAGTAGAGAGCCCCCTCACATGCAGCAGCGGGCAGATCTGAACAGTTTAGCATTGTGGAGAATCTGGTACTAAAAATTATCAATAGAAAATATCAATTTAATAATTTCAAAGAGAAAACTAAAAAATCCTCGGGGCAATCTATGAACAGAAAAGGGGGCTTAGATTCACCTAATAATTTATTTTCAGACTGAATCATTCCAGTACACATGTAGAAGCACTGGATTCTGTGTATAAGCTTCCTCTGGTAAGTGAAGCTACCTCAAAAACTTTGCATTTTCTAAGGTATCCTTTCAGTTGTTACCACAGCAGAATGTGGTAACAGATCTGTGGTTCCCTAATACCAGCCAGTACCTGATGTTAGAGAGGAAGCCATGAGAAGAATCTTGTAACCTGTTTATTCTGTCACTATCTCATATGAAGCTAAAATGGGAATAAAGGTTTTTCCATAACTGTATTCCTAGCCTGGCAGATATTTTCGCCTGTTTTAACTTTCATAATGTGAGGTTTGCTCACTTCTTATATAGACCGAGTGCAAGAATACAAGTGTGTATTGTTTACTGGTCACCACCATATCTGAAGAATTATTATGCCATGGCCAGGCAGAGTTAAAATTATATATAAATGTAAAAGAACACCAGACTTTTTTGAAAGCTGTTGAACACTTGGGTTCAGCTTGTGGCAAAGAGTTACATTCAGCACTAGCACTGAGTTTAACTTTGGATAAAATTTTCCAAATGTACATGAAAGTAGGCTGAAGTACGTTCAAATGCAATTGAAAGCTGAGCATTTTAATACTTAAAGTAGGTAACAAAAGAAGCATGTGAGACTTCATAAACAGATTTTAAAACAAATTTAATCATAGACTTTTTCAACTACCAAATCACTGTCAGAGCATATATATGTTAAAAGACCTATAAATATATTTTAAAACAATCTATTTTCCCTTCACTTAGCTGCCAAGATCTCCATTAGGAGGTTTGTGTTTCCTTCCAACATTAAAGAATATCTCTAACATCTGTAGCAATGAATGGTGAAGAGTGTCAGTTCTGCTGCTGAAACAAGCAATGCCACCATTTGAAGGAGGAAAAATGTGAAATAATGAATATGCCTTTGGAGAGCAGCCTGTTGTGTAACAGAAGATGTGCAAAGCCTCTTGCTAGGTTTGATCTTCTGAGTTTATTCTATACACCTATAAGGAGGGCAGTTAATTATGCAGAACTCGGTTAATGGGAAAAGTATTGCCCAGAGATGCTGAACCCAAATATCTGATGCCACAGAGCATAGTGCAAGGACTCTGTTTCATGTTTCCTTCCTTCCAGGTATCAGGAAGGACAGAAAAGTATCACATTAAAACATGAACCAATCTCATCTTAACTGGAGCAGACAGGACTTGAAAACTTATTTGTTTTGTTTTTTTGTTTGTTTGTTTTTTTTTCCATGGAGTTTCCCAGGATGAAGAGAGGAATGCTGCATTGGCTGGGGATGCAGGAGGTTCATGGTTGCTTTTCTGACCCCCTGGGCTTCATTTCCCTATCAGTAAAGGAAAGCAATGGCATCTTATGATGTTTTAATAACCATCAATGAACAGGTAGGTATACTAATGACTCCTAAATACTCAGTTATTATAGTAAAAGGGAGGTATGTACAACCATCATGGGGTAATAAAAATGTCTGCAGGAGGTTTACTGGAACTACAGTACGTGTTTACTGGAACTACAGAGTGCTGCAAACCCTGCTATAATAGAATGGGCAATATTTTATCATTGCAAGCATTTATTCTTTTTAAATCTCCATGTGTAATCTATAACCCAGAAATGTAATAGGATCCACAGAACCTTCAAGGATGAAAGTATGTACAAACATTTTCAAGCAAAGGACTCACTCATTTCAAGAAGAAAATGCAAACAATCCACACTCAGTGTTTTAAAGTGTGTAAATGATGTCTAATGCTCAGAGATGTGGCTGATTAAACACTCTGCCTAAAACTGCGGAAATTTTTTAGTGTGAAGGTTTTCACAAATTCCCGAAACTTCTTTGGAAAATTTCCTGCAATTATGCATTGAAATGTATCTTATTTTACCTAGATAAGGTTGTCCTGCCACTTTTCCTGCGGGTAAAAATGAGCACAGACTTTAGTGACATTCAATCTTGAAAATAACAAAAAGAATAAACCCATTTTTTTACAGTTAAAAAAAAAAAAAGCCTTTGGGTGCATGTTAATCACAGAACTATATTAGTTGTAGCTATATTTCTAAATTATTTTATATACAGTAAGTGTGTAAGTATGCAATTTATAAAGACATANTGCTCATCCCAAATGGCTAATTCATCCTTAATTCTTTTTGGTTAAAGTTACACACTTAATGTTATTTTAACATAGGGCTTTTTTGTAATGTAATGATATTTAATTTGCATTAGCACAAGTGACATACAATAGATCATGCTATTATCATGATTGATATCAGATGAACTGGCATAAATTCAACGTTATAAATTGAGCCTATAAATGAAACTATTATTTTACAGGAATTACTGTAGTAGAAAGGCTAAGGACCCTCAAGTCAACCTTAGTCAAACCCACTCTTTAGAGTTTTATATTTTATGCCTGCAATAAATGCTTTTGTGAAAGCTCATAACCTGAAAAAAAAAAAAAAAGAGTCATTGGAAGTCTATTAATTATAATAATACTATCCAAAAAGCTGTGAGGGCTTATTTTTGTGACATCACTCTTTGATTTCTTACTGCCTTAAATTATCCCTTTGTTGGCTGGGTGAGGGTAACAGTCATACTTTTGTCATTAAATATAAGGAGTTTTAAAGACTGATCCACCCTAGCTCTAATTGATATTGCTTTCATTTGGCAGATAGTGACCTGATTTATAATTTAAATATGCATCATTATGTGCACCTCTTCTGTATAATGAAAAAGCGAAGTTACTCTCATCTTTTCCCGCAATGTTAACATCAAGGAAAAGTATCTTTCTTTTTTTCCCTTTTATACTCAGAGCCTAATTGAAAACTGTTCATTGAATTTCAACATGATAGAAAAGTCTTTTTATCTCTCAATTTGTCCATTAGCTATTATAATTGAAGTATCTGCTACACAGCTGAATTGATATTGTTCTTGTTTAAATTCTGGATTTCTCTAAATCTTCTGTGAGGCATCAACTAAAAAAATATGGGTTAGGAGACATTAGCTAACAATATTGCCTAAATGGGACATTAGACTAGCACTCCACATGTGTAAAGCTACAGAAAGTAGGAAGTCATCTAATTTTACTGGAGAACGTGTTGCATAATAATCTTAACAGCATGACCATAAGGTTTGCTAATTGCCACATCTGTTTAACAGCTGTCAGATGTTTGCCATATGCTGCCATCAATATTACAACGGAGTACATTACCGGGAGTTTTATTGTGTTCGACTGTTATTTATTTGCCACAGACGTTACTACAGCCAGTGACGTCTATTTATGTTAGATCACTAATTATATTTTAAAAGCTGCATGCAAAATCCCGGTTTTTCAGCTTCCTTAGACCCCACTTTTGATGATGTAACTAAGAAATGTTTTCCCTTCAGATCTCTGAACTAATTCAGAAATGTCTATCTCTTCTTATTGTAAATAATTCTTACACAAAATAACTTATTTATGTTGGTTTTGAAGGATGTCTCCAAATCCGAATTATGTTTTAATGGTGGTGTTTGTAAGAACTCAAACTTCTTTTTCAAAGAAGCCACTTCATCCCATGATTTTTCACCAGGACACAGGTCAGGGATAGAAGATTATTCAGTTTTGCAGCTCAGAAGGCTGGATACCCCAGTTCTAGTCCCAAACCTGCCACTGACTCACTGCAACCTTGATTCACTGCATGACCTTAATTCTGATTTGCTGATCTGTAGCTAAATACCTGCTGTACAGCTGTAACAGCAGAACTCATTCATTAAATGTCTGCAAAAAGTAGGAAGCAATACAGCACTATTACCATTACAGGCTAGAAATAGGGCTGATCTTTGCTTTTTTTTTAAACATTCTTCCAGGGATTTTTAAAAATACTTCTTTCAACTGGTCTGTGCATTACTTTTTCGTTAACTGTAGCTACTACAGCAATGAAATAGGAAGCAGAGATTGACAAACTGCAGACTAGGCAAAATATGCATGATGTGATTTAATATGAGTTGATAGGTGTCACTGATCTCTATTATAAATAGACTGTGTGAATTCCATATGATGTATTATTTATCTATTGTAGCTGCCTTTTTGTTTCATTAATAAACCTGAAAAATCAGACGTATACATTTCCAGTGATGAGTTTTTGGCAATACAAGACATTGTGGCATTTGTCTGCAATTGCTCAATTATTTTGATTTTCTTCTTCTTTNGCATGTTAATCACAGAACTATATTAGTTGTAGCTATATTTCTAAATTATTTTATATACAGTAAGTGTGTAAGTATGCAATTTATAAAGACATAGAGGTATTCAAGGATCATATTTGGAGATTTTAAGTTTTTTTAAAGCCTGATTCCTAATACCTGTGTCAAAGACAAGAATTTGAAAACCACAGTGGTTGAAAAGAAAGATAATGAACTGCTTGCTACTCAACCTTAACCACAATGGAAGGGGGGAAAAAACAGTGTTAATCTTGCTACTCAAGCATTAATCATTTTATATTTTGCTTAGCTTTTCCTTTTTCATCATGTATATAATTTTATATGTAAGATATGCATGATTTTACACTTATTATCTGTATAGATGCTCATCCCAAATGGCTAATTCATCCTTAATTCTTTTTGGTTAAAGTTACACACTTAATGTTATTTTAACATAGGGCTTTTTTGTAATGTAATGATATTTAATTTGCATTAGCACAAGTGACATACAATAGATCATGCTATTATCATGATTGATATCAGATGAACTGGCATAAATTCAACGTTATAAA
>VYZU01035091.1:47686-69015 GCA_013401355.1 Ceyx cyanopectus
TATTTATCTATTGTAGCTGCCTTTTTGTTTCATTAATAAACCTGAAAAATCAGACGTATACATTTCCAGTGATGAGTTTTTGGCAATACAAGACATTGTGGCATTTGTCTGCAATTGCTCAATTATTTTGATTTTCTTCTTCTTTCTGTATAAATTATTAATGCTTGAAATGTTTGTTCAAGATCCTTCTGATTTTAGCTCATTTGTCCAGCTGAATTCTTTTTTAGTCCTCTCTCATTAGAGAAGATTATTGCAGTGTAAGGACTTCCACTTTGACCTGAATTCTAGCTCCTTTGAGACGTTGCACTGGAGTACACCACACAGTTCCTCAGACTTAGGTTTGTGTTTGACTGCGGTCTGAGAACTCTCACAAATCTCACATTAACAATGTGTTTTTGGTTTAAATCTACCTCAAAGCAGAAACTCTTATGCTGTTTTTCTACCCATGGTTAAAAATGTTTCCCTGGCATTTCTGTACTTGAGAAAGTTAAGAAAATACATTGCTGTTTATTTAGATAGGAAAGGGCTTGAATTTTTCAAATTTCTGAAAAGAACGGTAAGCAGCAGCTAGTGCCTTCCATTTACTCAAAAAAAAAAAAAATATCTTGGAAGTCATTAAAGGGCAAAGATTTTAAAACAGAAGGCAAAGGTGGGGGTTGTTCCAGGAGCCACACTGTCAAGCCTTGGAGTCCTCTGACATGGGTGAGGATGATGGGGGGTCACTGGAGGAGGGCAGTGGGGCTGCAAGGTCAAACAACACGTGCCTGGAGAAGTAGGTGCTCAACTCTCATGAGAAATCAAACTGCCCTGCAAGAACGTCTCCATCAGTAATCTAAAATTTGTCTGCCTTCTGCATTTGATCTCCTTATTTTCTTCTTATATGCTTTTTTAATGCTGTTTGTAGCCATTTCAATTATGTGATTTCCTTATCTGTATACCATTGAGAATACTGTACAAGACTTTATAAACAGCTACTAAGTTTATCTGTCTGTCATTTGGTTTTCATTATGCGAGATAACAATCTTTCTCATATCTTATAAGAAGATATAATGTGATTGTTTCTAAATGGGAAGGGGAAAAAAAGTCAAGTCTGCGTTATCCTTAGCCTTGCAGTATTTGTGTCAGCACAATCTCCAACAGTTTTCCTTGCTGTGGCCCAGGAAGAATTATCTATAGTTTTTTTTTGTGTTTGCCACTATCTCCTCTTTTTCTCCATTTTAGACACAGTGAGTTTCTTATCTGGAGTGTGCTTATGTGGCCACAGATTTGCCTATATTCAGTCTGATCATTCCTAACTGTTTTGTGGGGCTCATGCTCTGAAGGGAAGGATGAGAGGCAATTGTCAACAGTTCACTGTATTAAATATGGATAGATATTATTCATGTAATTTGACAGTTCTTGACTTTCAGCTGTATAATGACAGTGAAACGGTAGGAATTTCAGCAGCTGAACTTCTGTCTTACTTCAAGATAAGCTTATCAACTGTAGCCTGAATCCATTCAACTCATAAGCAGATCAAAACTCATGTCATGCTGAACTGCTGTGCTGATTCCTGCTTCCCACTATTCCATTACATGTCCATATGGTCTTAGTTGTTTGCCATCTTACAGTTACTTTGCAAGGTTTTTAGGAGACAGACTGTCTCTTGTATTTGTTCAGCACCTTGTACAGTGAAGCCATGGGTCCTGCCTGATGCCACCAAATGCTCATGTAACATAAATAACATGTAATGAAGTGATAATAGGTGATGGTCAGCCCCTGCATTTTTTTCTCTCTTCATCAGTTGCACTTGATCTGTGAAGAGTAGCTGCTTTGCTTGTCTTCCCATTTAACAAGAAAAAAGGCCCTGATGATTCTCTTGTGCTGTTTACCCCGGGAATTCAGAGGAATCATGTATATCATTGGGGTGCTCCCACCACGCAGCATGGTGTGTGGCAGCTGCAGACTAAACAATGTCTTTAGGTTAAGGATTGATCAAGTGTGTGTAGAATTTCCATGCTCCCTTACGTGCCTTCTGGATTACAGCACTGTTTCCAAACTGGTGGGATATGGGGGAGCGAGGCAGGGGGAGAACAGTGAATTTGGAAAACTTTTGGCAGTTTAGTGTTCAATTTTTGAAAAAGAAGGCTAATGTGAAATCTCTATGCATCTTACTCATTTTCTTCTCTGCATTTCACTGGGTTTTTATCTTATGGGAGCTATAAAACCTTGTAAAGGTAATTTTATGTTTCTGCTTGTACAACAAGGAGCATAAAAACATATTAAAATGTACAAATGTTGCTGCTGGCTGCAGCCACAGGCTGGTGCCCTATCTTCAGCTGGACCTTGTCCACTCACTATTGTCTCCAGTATCCCACCTCTAGCTGCAAATATGGGACTCTAAAGAAAGTACATTTCTACATACCCAGAATATTTTCAAAGAATTTCTGTTTATTAAAGTATTTTAAATATGTTTTTCTTCTCTGAATTTGGTCACTTTTTGAGTACACATGTAAGCAGCAGTAAACAAAAAATATCGGAATAATGGAAGATACAGAAGTTTTGGAATTTCTTAAAAGGAGGAAAACCTTTGCTTATTTGACTTTTCACTATAACATGTCAGTAGAAATATGACTTCAGGTTTCAGAATTAAATGCATGCCTCAGTGGCTCAGTTTATGCATTCATAATTATATTTACAATTAGAAATAATGTAATCAGGAATATAATTTTTTTTAGCGGCTGAGCGCACAAAATGAGTTGGCGAGAAAATGTAGTTTTAAGCCATGCTTTCTTCTCCACAATTTAGGATCATTTAAGTTTCATCTCTGACATACATTAGGAAATTACAGGCTAATGAAGTCCACATGGGACAATATTACAGCTAAAGATTGCTGGGTCCCTCACTGGCTAGTACAAGATTTCCAGTTTGCACCAAATGCTGCAGACACGGTAACAGGACAAAAAATAACTGCGGTGACTCCGCACAGTTACAATGTGCAATGGTTTCCTGTAAATATTTTAATTCCTTTCTGAGAGAAAACTGAGGCTTTAAATGGAAAAGAGGATATGGGGAGAGGGCACACAGCATCATGTAATTGAGGATTCACGTGCCCTGCCAGGCAGGGTTAATGGGCATTGCCCTGCAGTAAACCGGCTCCTGTGAATCCTTGAAATGTCAAAGCGGTACAAAACAAGACTGTGAACCGGGTCCTTCTGGTGTTAAATGGAGGCTGCAGGGCAGCTCTGAACCCAAATGCATAATTTGTAGACACAGGATGTCATTTAGGATTGCTTACCTCTCATTAAAACTAATCAGAGTGGCTTTTTGTGAAAAATTTCTTTTTAATTGGAAAAGTTCAATCTGTAAACCTGTTTTACTATTTCCCTTGAAAGCTGGAAACATTTTACTAGGAACTGATAACAATGCCCTTATTTGCTGATAGTTTCAAAAACACCAAATTACCTTTTTCCTTCAGTCTTTGGTCAAAATTAGCAATGAAAAGTATTTGTTTACATGCTTTGCAGAGTCATTTTTGATAGAAAAGTAATTTTCCATTTAAAAAAAAAAAAAAGGGATGTTTTCACTTGCCAGATTGAGAAGCACATTGTTGCTGGGATGCAAACAGGAGGGCAGGCTCTAAGAGTGGCTTCCACACTTCTCATGATACTTTTCAACAGGACTGTCACTAGCAGCACAAGGTGCAGCAATGTCAGTTTTAATTAAAACCTTTCATTTTACCTACTGCACAGAACAGCTGCAGCATAAACTGAGAAGCAAAGGCACCACAACATGTACAAGTTCAGGTTTTGTTGAACATAACCAGGAGACATTGCTAATGTGAACCCCACACAAAGCTGGTTCATCCCTTTAATTTTAGAAAATGTTGATCACTTCTCCCCAAAGTGTTCCACACAAAGATTGTGCTTATTTTCAGAGAATATCACCTAGAAAATGCTGCAGTTTGGTTTTCTTTTTCCTCAAAAAGTAAAAAGCCAACCAATTATTTTATGCTTAGATGTATCTGTGTGGCTTATGAATCACAGCTAGATACCATTAAATAGAAGTTGCTGAGTCTAATTCATTAACAATTAGAAATTTAAGCTTGCTCCCTAGGTTTTCTGAAGAAAACAATACTTTTTATAGGGTGGATAGTAGCTGCTTATTATTAATAACCACAGTCACACTCTGAAGATGTTTAAGATGAAAGGGCTTTAGATGACAAATAGTTGTAGATAGCAAGTTTTTCTGTAATTTTGGTGTGACTAAAAGATTGGCAACACAAATTCTTAACCTCCTTAAGTAGATGGTTAACTCCCCCTCAGCCCCAGACTGCCCTATCTGCTGCTTCTTATCCCCACCTGATGATCTCCTCTGCTGCTCTGACCCAGCTGCCACCACTCTTTTGGGATGTTCAACCTTCATTTTGCAGTGGTAGGTGTAGTTCTCCAGCTCTCTCAGCAGTGAAGTGGAAATAATGACTTGGTGTAAAAGTCAAGGCTGGGCAGAGAGGCCAATGCAAGTAAGTCAGCTTCATGCTGACCCATCACACAGGACACATCTTGTCTGGAATCAAATGCCTGTTTGAGTATGTAAAGAAGGAGCTGGTGGAGCAGGTGGGATCTTGAAGGAGACAAGTTATCTACTTCCTTAGCAATTAAGATGGGGCTGGAAGTGTGCACTACACACCCAGGGTGGACCCTAACCTCCTTGAGGACCTATTATTAAGTAATTAGTACAGGATATCATGAGCTGATGTGTCTGACAGTCCTTCTCAGAAACCTGAGTGTGAGTGCAAAGCCACCACAGAGCAGCCAGCTTGGCATCTCTGCAGGCTCTGAGCTCCCCAGCAGAGCTGGCTGGGTGTTTGCCAACCCCTTCCTCCCAAAATCAACCAAAGATGTTTCACACAAATGCATGAACTGAGCATTTACAAGGACTGCCCTGTTGCACAGTGGTGGAGGTGGAAATGCTCTGTATGGGAAGCAGTGACAAGGACCAGAAAATGGCGACATCTTCTCTGGGCAGCTGGGTCTGAAGAGAGATGTTTCCCTCCAGCCTCACTCCCACTGAGCCCTTTGCCTCAGTTTCCCCTTACATGAAAAATGCAGGTAACCTCAGTCACCTTCAAGAAGAGGGAGATTTTTAATTAGATAATTATAATCAAGTGATTTGAAATTTTAAAACTGCTAAGTGTAGTGTGCAATGTGATTTTATTTCTTTGCTTGGTTTTCTTTTTTTTTTTCCTTTCAGATATTTTATTTTCTTTGTACCCTTGCAAGATGTGCATCTCATTTTCATAAGAACCCAGAGAACAGTAACTATAGCACCTGAAGTTACCTTGATATCATAAGACATAGGCAGGAACTAGTCAAGAGAGGAAAAGGACCTTTGGAATTTAAACTTGTTAGGTGTTCTGCTTAATATAGCTGAGCAAGAATTTATGCTGGCATTGAAGTTTTCAGAGCTAGGCTATGCTATTTAAAATGGAATTTCACACTAATGAGCCTAAAAGAAAATAATGTGTGGAAGGAGTGTGTCAAAGTATACTCGATTGTACCAACCGTTCGGGATAAACAGAAAGAAATGGGAAATGCAACCGAACAGCTCCCTCTCCCGGGCACCGACACCCCTGCAAAGCGCTCTCTCTAAATCGCGGACTCTGCAGCAAGTGGTAATAGCTATGCTGGTCCTAAAGGAGAAAGAGGGAGAAGGTAAGATGCTGTACATAATGTTTCACGTTGCTTTTGCCAAGAAAAACATAAGAAGTATTACTCTGCTTTTTTTTTTTCCTATATGTTTTATAATAAGTCGCGAAAAATTAAGTGAAACAGAGTCAATGTGAATGAAAGGGAGGTCCTAGTTATGGAAGGTTCATTTTAATCAGTTTTATCATTATTGTAAGACCTTTCAAGTAGATCACTCAACAGCTCTGGGTTAATAATTATTTTTTATCCAGTATATACTTAATTTTTGTCTATTTCCAAGCTTAGTATATTTTTTTCCCACTATATATGTTTAGAAAATAGTTTGTGGGGATACATTTTATTCCATATTTCTTTAAGAGCAAATATATACATTTTGTATTTCATATACTGCCTTCTTCAGGAAGATGCTCTTATGTTTCTGATTCTTGACTGAATAAGTTTAATTCTTAAGTTCACGTTTCCAATGCAAATTTAAAATTTGCTTTCAATGAATATCCTGCCACACTCTGAAACTCACGAAGCCTGATAATAGATTAATGACTTTGTTACAGGATTCCTGGAAAGCAAACACATATGACCATGGGGAATATTACCATGATAAAGATTTAATTGTAAAATGAAAATGAGTACCAGTGGAAGCTCAGATAGTGTTTCCCTGGCTGTGATTTTTTCATGCAGATGTTATTCTAAAGAAACTTTAGATGTTACCCCCTCATGTTTGTTACCCTTTTTGTGATCTTTTTGATGCCTGAAAAAATAAAGTACCAACACCCTGTGATGAACAAAAAGCAAAAGCCTTTTTTTCAGAATGATTTTTTTTGTTTTTTTAAATTTAGTTGTTCAGTGTGATAGAGAGGTCAAGAGCAGTAGCTTTAAGTTGTGGTTTTAAAAAAAAAAAAAAAGCCCACACCTTTTAAAAATTACAATTATATCAGGACTGACCAAGCTATTAAATACCTTGCTAACTGTAGATCAGTAGATAGAATTTTCTAGTCGGAATATTCTCCAATGCTTTGTAAAATAGCAATATGTTTGCTATTTGAAAACAATTTTATTTGAAAACAATTCAAATACAGACTCCTTTGCACACTATTTCTGACAGTGATTTGGAGTCATCTTCCAAATCTGTGTCGTGGTCAAATTAATGAAAATTTGCACACAGATAAAATGTTTCCTATACTTTATCATTCTAAAAATAACAAACATCATCTACAACAGCATAAAAAGAAATTCAACTCCTGCTCACTTGAATAATCCCACTGAACTGAATAGAACTTTGCTTGTTAAAAAAACCTGCAGTCATCAGGAGCTGTAGCCCCAAAGCCCAGGTATTTAGTAACTGATGTATAATTTCACAGTACAAAAGGGATTTTCTTTTTATCCATCTTCACCTAATCTATCTGAAGAAATATTTTAATTTAAAAATTGGAGAGGTTTGATCTCTAATAGCCAAGATATAAGCAGAAGTCCTTGCAGTCCTCTGACAGTAAAACATTCATCTTTTACAGAGCTTTGCAGAAACTGTCTCTGTGAAGAGGAAACCCAATGAAGGTTGCTTTGTGGCAAATTGATAGGCACTGCTTGTACTGAAATTCTGCAGTCTTCTCTATATGCACAGACTTTGTGAAAGATGGTAAGATTTATAGAGAAAAACTGAAGGAAGAAGATTATTTTTGGTAAGCTTTGGAGTGTATGAATTAATAAATTCTGGTTGTCCTGGCTCTTAGGAATTCCATTCTGTCTAAATTTCAGTTTTGTTTTCTACTTTCCCTCCCCGGTAGAGTTGAACCTGGGAATAGCATCACTCAATGGCTCGTTAGTTTGATAAAGTGGCATAAGCGACTATAGCTACAATGGGTACTTCTAGCTCAGAAGCATTTATAGCTCTCAGGGGAATTCTGAAAAACACCAGAAAGTCTTTAGGTACTGAATCACAGGCAAGTATTTTGAATCTTTAATTTTTTTTATATATTCTCTTCTATGAGAATGTCAGAACTAAAATATGGAATATGCTTTTCCCACTTGGTTTCTATTACTTGTAAAGCATTCAAAAGCTTCTAGAATAAAATTACCTCTATGCCCTGCTAGGGAGCAGACAAAACTCCACTGAGTATCAAGGGAGTCCCTCTGCTGGTGTTGCTTTCCATTTTTAACCCAAATATAATAATAAAAATGACTAAATATTAGACTGGAGCTGTACAATCTTAGATCCAGCATTTATTTGTTATCATGTTTATCCCAGTGGAGTTTTAATGTACTTTTATATTTATAAAAAATGTGCTGAAATATATTCCACAAATTAACTGGTTTATTTTCAGCTGTGACATATTCATCATCATAATAATGTAAGTTGGTTTTAGAAGTTTCTTCAGATGATGGCAGCCAATTTGCATTTACAAAAAAAAAAAAGGAAGAAGAAAAAACTGTATGGCAGAGAAAGGGTTTGCAAAGATAACAGATTAAAAAGCAAAAAAAAAGATTTCAAAGTTTTACAAAATCCAACAATTTCAGAATAGTTTAGGGATACTCCAATTCTGCAAAATCCTGAAGTCTACATAACTCTCAGGAAAAAAAAAAAAGGCGTAAAATGTTTTCTTAAGGATAATCAGAGCCTGATAGCAGAACAGCATTTCCACTCCCCCAGCCACAGCAGTGGTAACAGAAATGGTGAGTGAGCTCAGGGGACATGATGGTCATTTGTTCTCACCCATGGCACCACTGCACCTCCAGCCAGGGGAAGGTGCAGCCAAGGCTGGCAGGTGTCGGGCAAGGGATGGTTCATGCTGAGAAGCAAGTGCTGATCAACAAAAATTCCCCCAGAAACTGAACTCAATCCTGAAACAATATAGCTAACTTTTCTAATCATAGCTATGTCTTTCCCATTGTGTGACAGACTTTGAACCATGGTAGCATAGTTAACCCCATAAAATCCTGAAAATTTCACCTGCATGGATCTAGGTCTGCTTTCTGTCAACGAATAATTAGACATCTCAACATAAAAATACATTTGTACTTTGTTACAGTATTCATTTGAGGTTTAATCACAGTTGTCAATGTGCTATTTTGGTGAATAATATTTTCATTTTGAGTTATTTTACAGTTCATACAGCAGTATAAAATACCTTAAGGTACTAACTGACTATTTAGACTTTATTTATTGTAGAGGAAAGCAACGACATTGAAAATATTGTATAAATAGCAAATACGTTAAACCACAAAATCCCTATCTTGCGTTATGAATCAAAGTGACATTATTTTAAAACATTTGAAAAACATCATCATAATTATATGTTATCAACACAGAGACAGATTACCTATTATTTTAACATAATTAATTTGAGCTCAGTGCATTTATGTTGCTGTGTATGTCATTATCCATCAATATAATTATGAAATGCTAAAAATTAGCTTTTGAATTTCCAAGTTATTTTAATTGGCTGGGTTTTTTCTCTAAATCCACCGTTCATTTGTCTCCATCTTCAATATCTGTAATTTTTAATTATAATTTACATTTCTTTTTTGTCTGTCCCCTAGGCCACATTCCAATCTCACTGTGATGTTTTCAGACCAGGGCCTTCAAGAGAGATAAGCTTTCCCTCTTCAGTGACCTCTCGCTTATAACCAAGTTTATATACCTCCCTTGCAATACTGCTGGGGATTTTTTCTGGTTTGACTGACGTCCTTCTTCTTTTTTTTTTTTTCTTTTTTTTTTTTTTGTCTTTTTAAAGCCTGTCCTACTCATCCAGTGTGAAAGGCAAACAAAACAATAAATGGTATAACATTTAAAAGGGCTTTCTCTATGTCAGGGTTTGTTCTCCTGTCTAGCTCAGCTGATGACTCTCTTCCCAGTACTTCAATAGCTTTGGCTGGCTTTTTTCTCCCTGCTTGCAAGGTAGGGTACATTGCCCCCGTGGGATCTTGGATGACAGGGTGGTGGATGGAGGCTCTGTGTGAAGGTAAAAGTCCAAACATTTCTTGTCCTACATAAATGTCTGCCTCCAGGAAAGCACTGAGGCCACAGCTGTCCAGTGCAGTGCCAGGAACGCCTGTCTCTGAGCTCTGATGAGGCCTCACTTTTTTATGCCTCTGATTTTCTTTTTTTCTCTCTCATGATTGACATTTGTCTTTTCTGGGCCTTGTTTGCTTGCGCTGCACTTGTAGGGAGCCTGAAGCACTGCAGTATTTTCATTTCAGTCAGGTTAAGGGTGAGGAAGATTACACATGCATACTGATTTATGCCTTAAAGGCTGGAAATAGTGTCAAGTGTGATCTCAGCAGAGCTCTGTTCGATGACTCAAGTGCTCAGTACGGTGCTGTACTCTCAGACATCAATCCTCATCTACTAAAATGAAAACTCTCTGTCCAGAACATTGTTCAATAAAGTCTTGATCTGTAAGTGTTATTAGTTATTAATAAGATAATAATGGTGTTTTCAGTGTTCACGCCAAAGCCAGAATCAAACCTTTATCAGGCTAAGTACTGTGGAAACACAGGGCAGTGAGCAGTGCCAGCCTCAAAGAGCCTTCACTGTGAATGTGCACTCAATAACACGCTTCTCTGTGAGCCACCTTACTCACATACTCGTGTGCTTTTGAGAACATTTCCCCATGAACTCTTAGGCACAGAGGCAATCTAACTGTAACTTCAATGTTTTTAAGGACAGATCCTCACATTATAATATTTGGAAGTGCTGTATGTCAGGAGTTCTTGTAAAGAGGAATGGATCTGAAGGTGGCTGTTACCCTAAAGATGTGAGCCATCTGAAAATATATCAACCTCTGCATTAGGTTGAAGCCACTGTTCATTGATTTTTTTTCCTTCTTTGAGGTCTATATGTAAATCTAAAGCAAAACAAAACCCAGAGAGTGACCGATTTGACAGTTAACTCCCTTAAGCTATAAAAGGCCAAGGACTTTAAATGCAGGCAGCTGCAATGCAAGCTACTGGTTCTTGAGCAGTTCCCCATCTCTCTGTGGTTTTAACTATACATATCTGTCTGGACCTGAAAAACTTTTCCCAGGAAAAAAAAAAAATATCAAGATTCCTATGTCCCTATGAAAAGTATTAATTTTGCCCCACCTCTTCTTCCTCTAATGAAAAAAAGCCTGAAGATTCAGGCTTTTGCCTCCTTTTTTCCTCCTCAGTTGAATGCTGAAGAGAAGTATTCAACTGAGGAGGAAATAGATTAAAAATAAGTTTTTAAAAATAAGGTGTTCAAAGTACACCTGTGACTGCAACTCTGACTGGTGGATAGAGAGACAAGCAGACACTGTCAGCTTTGAAAATGTGTCATGGTGTTCTGGAAAATAACAGCAAAATGAGTTAAAAAGTCATCTTTCACTTCTACAGCTCTATCTATACTGTGGAAAAACAGATTTGAGTTGATTACTCTTACTCTAAGAATTAATTTATTTTGGATATAGTCCCAAAACAGTCTCTTCAGCACTAACTGTATTCTTATTTCTATGCTATGCTTTATAGGTACTGGCTGGGTATCCATGCTAACAGAAAACCATTTCTATTTCCAGAATCAATGTACATTGCTTAATTTTTATTACTTGGGAGAGAGGGGATTCTGAATACATTTTGAAACTCCTAGTAATGTTCCACATTCAGTATGCATTGTGTGGAGGTTCTTTGGTTTCCTTCTTCATTACTATTTTAAAGCATTAATCACATTTTAAATATAAATTAGATTAAAACATACTTGAGGTCTTGAAGTGAGATAAATTTGATCCTTGAAACCAGCAATGCGATGTGCTATTGAACACAGCAGGTTTCACAGGACAGAACTATTATCACCTTTTGTGTCTTAAATTGGCCCCCTAACAATCCCATATCTGTGCTATATTGTTTTGGCAAAATGGGTCAACGGAAATGTTGAGCAGACACCATTTTCCCAGGAAAATAAAACTTCCAAGTGTAATATGACCTGGCATCTGAAATTCTGGGTGTGTTTAGCGCGTACTCAAATTATTCTGAATTTACTAATGAATGCACAGTTACATCTACACAGCTAAAAAGCCATTCAGCAACAAAATAAAATTCACAAGAGGAAAACAAAATTGTTTTCTCACTCACGTTCATCACATTATATAATCTTCAGTTACTCCCGTTAGTCCATTTTCCTCCCTCTGCAGCCGCTTTACCACTCTATCAGCAGGTAGGTGCTCTCCTCCCCACTGCCATGCCCACCCCAGAGCACAGAAGAAATGTCAGTGCCTAATGCAAGTCTGAAGGTAGCAGGAGCCTGAATTGGACACAGAGCACACAAAGGGAATGTCTTTGTCAGAGACTTCGGCTGCCGAACACCGAGTCTTTACTGATGACATGCAAATGGAGAGTTTTGTGTTTGACAGCTTGGTGAAATTCAAGTAGCAAAAGGTGCCTACCCAAAGTAAAGGTCACCCGACTCCAAACTTCCAATTTCCACTCTGTGTACATGTAATGCTGTGAGTCTTTCCCGAATAGCTGCATTCTTAATATAGGGCAAAGCAACGTAACTTTCAGGGTGCTGGCACTCCCTAAATGGCTGAGCCAGCTTCTTGCTGCCACACACTAAATGCACTTGACACAAACACTTTGACACCCCTAAAAAGGGGTGTCGTTTTACAGGAAAGTTACAGAAAGAACCCCAAGTCTGAGGACTGCTGTCTTTTCCATAACGCACACCAAAGGCAACATCCAGAAACCCAGGCAAACAAGAGGGGCCTGCCAGTAAACTTCAGGGGGTATCAGATTATTTGGCACTATAAATGAAATGATGCTTCAAGATATGGACTGACCATGACTGAAGGAAAGGTTGAGAGTTTGTGTAAGTCAAACAGGCTGCAAGATGAGAGGGCTTTGACAGGGAGGATTGCTAAAAAGAGCTGGAGTATCACAAGTGCTTTCCTGGTCATTATGGCCATGCAACCATGTTTAGTTCCCCGCCCTTATTAGCCTTGTGTTCACAGTCAACGTGATTTCACATAAAGACCAGTAGAGTGACCCCAAAGGCCAGGCATAAGGCTACTTCTCACTGCTTCTGCTACTCCAAGATTTAATCCGCAGGTCAGCCCTAACTCGCCGCCCAACTCCCTAAGCCCTTCTGGGCAAATTACAGCTCTAATTTGAGCTGAAGGCCTCTGTGGGGAGCCGGGCTACGGCACGTGCAGGGCCGAGGCCGCCCAGGGCGGCCTCGCGGGGCCGGGCAGCGCGGCAGAGGAGGCGCGCGCGCACGGGGCAGTTGGCCGCAGGGCTCGGGAATGGCGGGGGGACTTCGTCAGCAGCGTCCCCGAGCGGCGCCCGCCCGCGAGGCCGCTGCGGCCGATGCTCAGGCAAGGCGGGCGGCGAGAGCTCTGAGCCCGGCCGGAGGTGAAGGCGGCCGCTGCCTTGCCGCCGCCACTGAGCATGCTCGGCTCCTCCACATCCGCCCCCAGTCGGCGGGCCGAGAGGCGCGGGGGGCGAGCTTCCCTGCCGGTAATAAGCCCCGTGCAGGTGGCAGAGGCGACGTGCGGACTGTGCTGCCGCCATGAATCCCGGCGGCGGCAGCGGCAGCGGCGGAGGGGCGGCGCCGGCCTTCCCTGGCCCAGTCCAGTGTAAGTGCCGCTGCGCGCCAGCGGGGTATGCGCGCTCCGGGGCCCATGTGGCGGAAGCCGAGTTCAGCCGGGGCCGCGGCAGGCCCCGAAACCTGAGTAGCGCATGAACCAGGCGGGAGCGCAGCCCGGGAACCTGGCTGGGGGGGGAACCCGGGAATCTGGGTGAGCGCCGCGGCCGCGCAGGCGGCGGGGGGACAGCGGCAGTGCTGGGCCGAGCAGCGGAGGGCCCGGGCGGTGCCTCTAGGCCAGCTTTGTGGAGCGAGGTCGCCGCCGCTGGGCGAGTGCCCCCTGTGCGGCGCGGCGTCGGCGGGGATCCCCGCGGCACATTTAGACCTTTGGAGAACAGGACGCGAGCCGCCCGTTCTCCTGGCAGCCCGACCCCGGCGCGGGTGTCCGCCGAGCCCGGACTGACTCCCGCAGCCTGCCCCGAGGGGCTGACCCGCGGCTGTGGCGCTGGGCCAGTGGGATGCGTGTGTGCCGGTGTGAGCAGTTAGAGCCGCTCGCCTTGTCTCGGAACGCGCTCTTGACTATGCTCCTGTTTCCGCAGTTCCCGGCGGCACCACCGTGCTGGTGGAGCTCACGCCCGATATCCACATTTGTGGCCTCTGCAAGCAGCAGTTCAATAACCTCGATGCCTTCGTTGGGCACAAGCAGAGCGGTTGCCAGCTCACCAGTGCAGCGGCCGGGGCCACCAGTACGGTACAGTTTCTGTCGGAAGAAACGGTGCCATCGACACAGGCACAAACCACAACCAGGACCATCGCTTCGGAGACCCAAACCATCACAGGTATCGTGTTAGGTACCTGGAGTGTACCTGACGCCTAGGTGTTAGGTACCAGGCGCTTGAGTGGTGCACACTGGCAATGTTATGTACCCCTCTGCTCACGTGTCCCTATCACACTAAGCTTTCACTTTTCACGTTAGCCCTCACATACCTGCAAGCAAAGGAAGAAAAATAAGTTGCATGCTGCCTTATTGGGTTTGGTATGACAACAGTTACATCATTTGCTAATTGAGATACAAGTTTACTTAGAGAATTGCCTAAGTCTAATGTGTTTTATAACCAACTTGTGCAAACTAATTACAATTTTCAATACTTACGAAAAATAATCAAACTGCTATTCGTTGTTTGTGGGTTTTTTTAATGGTCTTGATGAAAAACAGACACAGAATTGCTATTGGGCACCAGTCCAGACCTTTTTATTTGAGAACACCGCATTCCCTAACATTGCTCCCACAACTAATTGGCAGGAAGAAATATCACTCAAAATTTCTGCCTATGCAAAGGTTCAAGTGAGGTCCTGATCCTGGAAACATTTAAATAAAACTTTTTTTTTTTTTCCATGTGTGAAGTTTTGTCCATCTATATATAGTTTTATTTTATTTTATTTTGGTTTGGGACCTTACTAAAATCCAGGTTATTTTATTTTAATTTGGATAGACAGATTAGGACAGAAAATCTGGAAGAGCAGTGAAATAAACTTCTCAGGGCTCTCTTCCAGGAACTTTTGTATTATAATCACTCAACTCAGTGTGGGTTTTGGATGAGTCATTTTTCTTCTTCATATTTACTCATCTTTAAAATGAGGGCAGTTATATTCTGCCCTTTTGGGGTATAACATTGTTGATTTAAAAGCTGCTACTTTGGCTAAGATAGCTTCACCTGTTATTCTTGTGAGTAACAGCTTAAAAACTTTAGTTGAAAGAGGCTGAACAGGTTTTTTTTTAACAATTTTTAAAATTAATTGTTTACATTATGCATTTTTGACAACATTTGCTGTATAAATAATTAAAGATTTTTGTCGTTTGGGCTGAAGCATAGCCAGGGTTGGAAAAACAAACATGCCTTTATTAATATAAGACCTGGAAAACCATCAGAAAAAATTGAATGACAGAAGAAACTGTACAGTGTAGTCAGACAGGACTCCAAGGGAGACAAGTGGGCCCACATAGAGTTTATTAAGTTCAGCTAATCAAATCTTGACAGAATTTTCCTGGATAGAAGGATGACAAGGGAGAGAAAAGCCTATTTCCTTTCTCCTCCCCAGGAATAGGAACCAGGAACAGGAATGTTGCTGGAAAATAATATAAATGTAATTAATGAAACTATAAAATAATATTATTTTTTTATGGTTAGAGAAGGTAATGTTCTCAAATTTAGCTCTCTTATTTGTCTAGTTTCTGCACCAGAGTTTGTTTTTGAGCATGGCTATCAAACATACCTGCCCAGTGAGAGCAGTGAGCCACCAACTGCTGCAGTCGTCTCTGCACCGCCCAAAGCACGGTCAAGAAAATCCACTTCCACACTTACACAGAAGAAGCTAAACTGCTGCTATCCAGGTGAGATGTGGATGTCTATGGGTTGGTAAGAAGCTATTTTCTCCTTTTCATTTCCTACAGGTACTTGTGTCTTCCTTAAGCACTTAACATGTGCAGAATCTGGAAAACAACCTACTTAGTAAGGGTGTGTTGTGTGACCATTGATACCAGTAGTGGTTTTGGTGTTGATTATGCATTTCCTTGGGCTGGTGCCACACTGGTATGCTCTGGTGATGCTACAGGGCATTTTGGCCTATGCCCTCACCTGAATCAATGTAAGAGCAGAGTCTTGTTACTTGTTTGTTAACTGCCATTGTTGTACATGAGGAATATTGTACATGCACTTTGCAATATATGCTTTGTCTTTGGTCAGCTGACCTTTTTATAAGGATGGAGATCTTAACAAAAAAAACCATTCAATATGCAGAAAATGTGTGCAGAGACAGACACGTAGATGAGTAGTCATGTTGAGGGTATCAGAAGTTATGGTCTCTCTTCACAAGCTTGTCTTCTTTGAAAAGTACATTTCAAATGCTTAGCATTCATTTCTGTGCTCTAAAACTAGCATTTTCCATTTGGACAGAATTCCCAAATGGTGAGCTGTTACCAGAGTTCCCAATTGCACTAACCTGAAGTTGTATGTGGAATTAATTGGTTTCCCCAGCATCCCCTTTGTACTGTAAAAATCATCTCAAATCCTAAGCAGAGATTCCAGATAATTTGTTTCAAAGCTTACAAAAAATGGAAATGTAGAGAGATTCACATTGGCTCCTGGGGAAAGCATTAGAAAACTGAAGTTCATAGGTAAGCTGCTCACTATTTTAAGTAGATTTGAGTAAAGAAGATGGGAAATAATTTCTTGTTAATACTGAACAATTATTTGAATATAAGCATAATACACAGAATTTGGTAGGATATTTTTATTATTTGTTAGGTTTTCCTTGAGTTTAATGACCTTAACCATTTTCAGGTTGCCAGTTCAAGACTTCGTATGGTATGAAGGATATGGAACGTCACCTACGAACACACACAGGTTTACAGAATTTCTCTATTTTCTTTTTTGTTGGTTTCTTCCTTTTGGCTTTTTGCTAAAAGGTATTTTCCTACAGAGTAAGGTTTATGTAACTAGACAATGTACAGGTGTGCAGGTACATTCTAGTATTGCAGCTCTCTGAGGAGTTGCCTTTTTTTGGGTAAGCCATGTCCCACTGTGGGCAGCACCACTCACAACTATGACACATCTGCCTAAGGCTCAGTTACATTTCTGAGGTCCAGGCCACGTGTTTATCAGGGTGCAGACTGGTGCTAGTGCACAAACCTAGTTTATGTCATGTGGAACAGTGATTCCCAAGTCTCACCTCCCTTTCACCTGAACTGCAATTTCAAAGTTGCAAAGGAACGAAGTTCCAAAAGGCCTTCTGAATTTGTTGCAGTTGTGCATGCAGCCTTTTGGAGCATAGCAGAGTTCTGAGCTGCTAGGATGGCAGCTGAAATCCTGTGTCTCTTGAAAGGTAGTCCCATTTCTCTAAAGTGTTTAGTGCATGCATTTTTTTAATATTCTTGCAATAACATCCTTACAATACAAAAATCGTTGATGTGTTGATGCTCTTGGCTTTGTTTCAGGAGACAAGCCCCATAAATGTGAAGTTTGTAGCAAGTGTTTTAGTCGTAAAGATAAGCTGAAGATGCACATGCGTTCTCACACGGGGGTGAAGCCTTACAAATGCAAACACTGTGACTATGCAGCTGCTGACAGCAGCAGCCTCAACAAGCACCAGCGCATTCACTCCAACGAGCGCCCCTTCAAATGCCAGATCTGCCCTTACGCCAGCCGCAACTCCAGCCAGCTGACTGTGCACCTCAGATCCCACACGGGTAAGTCTGTACTAAAATCAGGTCTGTAAAGAATTGAAGGTCATAGGTGGAGAGTTTTGAGAGGTAGAAAGGTGTCAAGATTCAAGAAAGGGCCTAGTGGAATTCTCAGAAGCACCTAGGCATCCAGCTTCTGTGAAGGAAGAGAATTCTCTGGGAAGAGAATCTAGTAGGGCAGTGCCTTTCTACTAAAGATACATGGAAGCAAGCAGAAGACACATCTGATTCTTCATAGATTTTATTCTAAATTGATTTTGAAACTGCCTACTAGCTGTTCTCAAACCTATGGAACTGAGGGATATAATTTCTTGACTGATTAAGAGCACCTAGGTCCTTCTCCAATCTAATCTGCTAGATTAGAAACACTGAAATTACTTCATAATTGAACTGTTTACCTCAGATGCATAATTTAATTTTTCTTGCATTAGTAAATTAGCAAGTAATTAGCAACTTAACTTGCATTTTTTGTGACCTTTCTTTGTGGTGTGTTCCACATGCAGACTGATTATTAACAGTGTACTGTTAGGAGCCAGAACTATGTTTAGCCCAAACCTTTTTTTGCTCTATGGATACAAAGCTTTAGCCTCCAGACTTTTAAATTTTATATCACTTTATATTTACATTATTTGCCTCAGTTTAATTTTAATCAGATTTCTCATTTCTCTATTACAGTTTGTTCCTAGAATAAATTTACTGTAAAGATACTGCTGTACAGATTTCTTTGTACAGTTGTTTTCATATGTTGTTTCTCACCTAATCCAGGGTACTGGATTCATTTCTGTGTAATCTTTTATATATTTGATTAGTTCTGTGAATTTTAGCTGCAAGGTGGTTATGGTTCAGTGATTACAATGTTAGCTTTGAACCTATCCTATATCTGATTCTGAATTTGAGTACTAAACAACATTAGTTCAGATGTGTGCAAAATGGGATTTGAGTATATAAAAGAAATAAATCCCCTGTGCATTGTGAAACCAATCTGTCCCCACCAGAGAAGAATCTTCTCTACTTCACAGATCTGCTGTGATGCAACAGACAAGAGACTGTCAAGCAGTTCGACAAGTTTCCCTCTTTCTGTTGCTATCTAAGAAGATGTGATGGTCAGTCAAAATAGTAAGGGCTGTTATGAAAGTTACCTGTTAGTAAACAACCTTGTCAGAGAACATGGTCTGTCATTTCCCCCGTGTGGTGTCAGACTGTGAATGCTTGTGTGTTTATGTACATGAGCACAATGAATGAATTTGTCTTTAGGAGAAACTGGGGTTGTCTCAGATTTCCAGTAGAGTTAGATTTTGGTGGCATTAAATATTGCAATAGTTGTGAAGGGTATTTAGGCTACCTTCTTTCTTTTTGACAGTTCTGTTGTATTTTAAGCAATTCAATTATGCTAAATTTCAAGTCTGAAGTTTTGTCTCATTCATTTCTTCAAAATCTCTTACCAAAGGGCTGGGTTTTTTGTTTTTTTGTGTGTGTTTTTTTTTAATTTGTTGAAAGCAGACATAAGAATTGAAATAGTAACCTTGTTAGGTCACAAAGCTGTTATGCACACAGCCAGTTTTAGGAGAAAAGTAAGTCTGTTATGTATAATATACTGCTTACTGGAATTAAATTAGTCATTCTGTAGAAAGTGAGTGTAATCTGTGTTGCTCAGAGTGAGATCATCTACATAGCATTTCTTGTTGAAGTAGTCATCTGAAGATCAGTTTCCTGTTGAGTATAATTACTCTTACAATAAATAATTTCAGGATCAGACACTCAATTTTTTTTTTTTCAGTTATATTCTGGCTGTGTCAATTGCATATGATCAGAGATGTAAAGAAATATGATAGACCACTCTTTAAATAACCAGACTGAACATATTTCGTTATATTCAGTAAAAGTACTATTTTTTTTTTATATGTGCTACTCTGTATTTGAAAATGAAGTTGTTGAGATACATACTGTGCCTTCATCAGCAAAGTAGATAAAAATTTGGTAACTGAATATGCAGCTGAGACTGTAAAATAAACAAGATGAATAAACAGTGCATCTTCATTAATAAAAATCTGTTTAATATAGATAATACATCATGTATCTTAATTATTAAACAGATACATGGATTAGCACAGTAGGCCACAACTTGATTTGAAAAAACACACAGTGAAACCTATGACATATGGAGTTGGATAAGCAAATTATGCAAAATTATACTGCTATCACAAACTCTATAAAATATTAGCTTATAAAATAAATCAGCCATTTGCAGTTTGATTATTAAAGAAGATGAATGCTTGCTGAACTTCTCTTCTTTCCCTCACCGAGGGTGTCTTAGAATCTAATAAAAGAATTCTTCCATTTTTTTCAAAATAATACCTACCTAAAGGCTTCAGGTATTTTAGAGGAGAGAAAAACCCCAGTTATTTAACTGAGGTGGTAGGTTTGGTATGAATTTTTTTTAATTACTTCAGAATAGATTCACTGCTCTTTACACTGGAATGAACAGAGCTACAGCTTTATTTGGTCATGCCTGTTGTGACACAAGCCTGAAAATAAATAAAATGCAAAACAGTTAGACCCAGGCAATTAAGATGGTTATTTATGTAAGTAATCTGATGTAAATAGGCTTACAAAGATCTTTCAGATGAGTGTGTTCATTTTTCATGCTTTATCAATTAAGAATTTGACCTAACTTTCAATTATTATTGTTGGGTTTATGCATCAGCATGACAATCCAAACAAACAAACAAACCAACAACAAAAACAAAGGCAGCTATTAGGCAGCTATTAATGTTTTCTCTACCTGTTTGCATGAATAAAGACTGAACTAAACTAAAATTGGAAAGTATCTAAGAAGCAGACATGAAAAAGCAACAGATGTGGGCAGGCATTCTCATGGAGAATTTGTACACAAGTATTTCAGACCAAATGATAAATACTGTGCCATTAAAATTCTCTCCATCTTGAAAATACTTTGGGAATTTACAGGTATTTAGAACAAGTCAGCTGTACATGATTAATTATAGCACTGGACTCTTCCAGTGAATCATCTGTAATTTGTTTCTCATATGTAATTTGAACTGGTTTTTGTTGACAGGAGATGCTCCTTTCCAATGTCAGATGTGTCCTGCTAAATTTAAAATCAACTCAGACTTGAAGAGGCACATGCGTGTGCATTCTGGTGAGAAACCCTACAAGTGTGAGTTCTGTGAGGTCCGCTGTGCCATGAAAGGAAACTTGAAATCACACATTCGTATCAAGCACAACATGGAAAACACTCTCAAGTGTCCAGAGTGTGAATTTCAGTGTGGAAACAAAACCAGCCTTCGGCACCACATAAGGACTCACCAGCCTGAACAGCCAGTGAAGTGCTCCGAGTGCAACTACTCGTGCTCCAACAAGGCAGCTCTGAAAGTGCATGAGCGAATTCACTGCAAAGATCGTCCTTTCAAATGTGAATTCTGTAGCTTTGACACCAAGCAGCGGAGCAACCTGACAACTCATGTGAGGAAAGCTCACGGTGACAAAGTCAAGACCAAGAAGCAAACGGTGGAGAAGAAGGAAGGAGACAGGCCAAAGCAGGGCGGCTCCAGGCAAGTCGCCAAACTGGATGCCAAGAAAGCTTTTAAGTGCGACCTGTGTGACGCTTCCTTTGTCCGAGAAGATTCTCTCAGGAGTCATAAGAAGCAGCACAGTATGTATAATGGATCTAAAAATAATGAACTGGCAGTTCTGCAGCTCCAGATGGATCCCAGTCAGCAGACCAGTGCCCCAATTACTGTCAGTCACCTCCAGGTCCCACTTCAGGCTGCTCAGGTTTCTCCATACAATGAAGGAAGGGTGAAGATCATTGTGGGTCACCAGGTCCCTCAGACTAACAGTATTGTGCAGACTG